>NJCR01000201.1:0-126695 GCA_002234235.1 Fusarium hostae | reverse complement strand
TATTTGATATCATTGAACTGATCGTTTAGTTCTCTATCTTATGACGAAGACCCTGTCTCAATTGAACCTAACTGGCAGTCTACACTTAGCTTGCAGTTGAGAAGTGTTGGAAGATATCGTCTTGTGCAGTCTTTTCTTTGTTGTTGCTCTTCACCTTCAAAATACTTATTATGCATATTAGCTATAAATTAATATTAAGTTAATCTTTAATTAAGTTAAAAGAAGAGTTTAAATAATATATTCTTTATTGCTTAAATATAATATATATCTATATAAGTCTATAGAATTTCCTAAAGTTATTAAAAAAAGTCAGTATTAAAAAAGATATAAAAGAAATATCTATATAAAATAACTACTTAAATATAAAATTATCTTCTTAATAACTTTAAGATATTGAGAGATTAAATTATAATAAATTAATAAAATAATTATTTAATTTATATTAAAGAAATAAAGTATTATAATAATATTATTCTTTAATGAAATTATAAGGTATATCTTAATAATAAGAAATAAAAAGCTATAAGGCATTTTTAGCTTAAAAGGTAATATTAAGAGAAATTAATAAATAAAAAATAAAGCTTTTAAGAAGAAGCTATAATAATAATAAAAAACCCTACCTTTTAATATTTAAATTATGTTTTTTTTTACCTATATAATAGATATATTATAATTAAATCTCTTAAGATAGCCCCTTTTAAGAAGGTAATAAATTACTATAATATTAAGTCTTTAATTAATAGTAATTTTAATTTAAATTTCTAAAGTATTTTTAGCTAACTTAAGACTATTTAAAAATATATAAATTATTAAAAGCACTATAAAATTAATTAATCTTCTGGCTTTATTATTAATAGATCTTATTTATAGTTAATTAATAGTGATTTTAAGATAACCTTAATTTAAAGGTATAAATATAAAGGGGCAAGTATACTAGCTAGCAGCCACTAAAGTGGTTATATTAACAGTGAAATTAGCTTAATTATATTATAATTTCTTATTATTATTAAATTATTTATAATAATTTAAAAAAAAATTAAACTTTTTATATAAATTCATTAAAATGTAATTAACTTATATTTAAACTTTTAAAAAGTTTAAAGCTATTTATATAAATTTTTAATATATAATATAAAAATAAAGCTTTTAATTAATTTTATAGATTAATAAATTAATTATTTATAACTATATAACCTAGCCATAAAGGATTTTTAATCTCTTTATTAAATTTAATAGCTATATTAAAAGCTTTATATTTTTAACTTTATAATAAAATTATAATATTATATTTTTAATATTATAAATACTCTTATAATAAAATAAATTAATATATCTTATTTTATAATTAAACTTATTATTTTATATTATTTTTAAACACTTTTACTGACTTTTAAGCACTATATATTTAAATTGTAAATAAAAAAGTTACTTCTTTATTTTTTTATTAAGCTTATTATAAAAAACTATATATATATATTATTCTTAAGTATTTAATTAAAGAATATCTTTATTTCTTTTTTATTTACTCTTTTTAAAAACCTCTTTTATATATTTTTTACTATTAATTATATATTATCTATATTAATAAGTCTTTAATTTCTTTTTTAATTTATTATTAACTAGAAGATTGCCTTTTTTATTAATTTTATTTATAGATCTATAGATTAATAAGATCTTTATATTTATTATAATAATTAAATATCTTTAAAGTTATTACCTTAAGGGCTAAATCTTAATAATAAGAAATAACTTAATAATAATAAAGTTAATTAAAATAATAATAAAAAAAGAGATATTATAACTTTATAGAAAAGTAAAAATAATAGTAAATTAAATAACTATAGCTATATAGCTTTATAAATAAATAGCTAATTATTAAATATTAAGTCTTTATTTATTTAAAAGTCTATTTAAGACTTTTTAATATTATTATAAAGAGATAATAAGCCTAGGGAGTTAATAACCTTAAGAGCTATAAATTTAACTTTTTATATATTATTAAATACTTATTAATATAAATTTATTTTCTATAACTTATATTACTTAATAATAATTACTTTAATTTTATATTTTTTTATTTATTAATTTTATAATTAATTTTTATAAATTTAAAAATATTTAATAAAAACTACTTAATAAGCTTATTATTAATTTAAATATAAATATTTCTTATTAATAAACTTTTTTAATTCTTAAAGGCCTTAATAACTTTCTTTTTATTATAGCTTTTAAGTAAATATTCTCTTTAATTTTAAGTTTATTATATCTTTAATTTAAAATTCTATATATCTTTTTATACTTTTTATATTATATTTTTAAATATTTTTTATTATATTAATATATATAAAGTAAAAAGAAATTAATTTTTTAAAAAAAATTTAATTTTACTTTTATTTATAGTTAAAATATCTTCTTTAAGTTAACCTAAAGGCAATATAAATTACTATAATAAAAAAGGCATTATAATAAATTCTTAATTATATGAAATTATAATAATATTATTGACTTTAATAGATTTTTAATAGTCTTATAGCTTAATTTTTTCTCTATTAATTGCTTTCTTATTAATTAAGCCTCTAAGATTAATTAAGGCTAATATAGTAGGCCTTATATAACTGGATATAATAGCAAATTATGCAAGGTGCCAAAGTCACTATATGCCATATCGATTATGCTGGACGTATCGATTGGATCAGGGTCTAGAGGATACAATTACCGAAAAACATACATTGACTTATTAGTCGCGCTTTGTATACACAAGCAAAAATTTTGTTTTGTCACACTGCGCATCTTGCCGACAATGGGTTGCAAATGTGCAGTGAAAAAGCACATCACAATAACTTATTTCTAGCGATTCATAAGTGCAAGCCAACAGGCTTCCAAGTCATTTCATGTGCCATTTTCAAAGGTAGTGTTAACTGCGACGTCTCCTCTTGGTAGCCAGTCGCCACTAATCATCGCCAAAGACCTGATGGAATGGCAAGATGGATAATTTGTTCTTGCTTATCCATCACGACTTCGCAAACAAATAGCCAGACTTTCCAAGCTGTGCCAATAACAACCGTAGTGATACAATTGGCATATATCAATTCGCTTTAATTCGCTTTGCGATTGGCATTGACTACACTTACCTACAAATCATACACACTCGAGTTTGTGTATATGTGTTTGTTGCAGTGGCAGCTTGTGTGTGGTAGCCAACTCCAACAAATGACGCACTGTTGTTGCCTACCTTAGGTACCTTCACTTCACAACAGCGGAGGCAACTCTACCTAACTTTCAACAATAACCTCACGAAAGCAATCGCGGGGTAGACATCTTACTATCTAGGTACATCTAAACTCGTCGTTACCAAAACATTCGGCATCATGTCAACCACACCAGGAGTTTCCTTTAGAAAGGACGGGACGAAGACATTTATTCCGCTCGAGAACAATCCAGAAGTTTTCACCAAACTCATTCACAACCTGGGTGTGTCCGAGAAGCTCGCTTTTTACGATGTCTATAGCGTTGATGAGCCTGAGCTTCTTACCATGATCCCTCGTCCAGTTCATGCTCTGGTCTTCATTACTCCTGCACCTATGTGGGCACGCGTTCGTGAGAACGACCCTGGTTCAAAGGAGCTGACTTACGATGGCTCCGGCCCAGACGAGCCAGTTGTGTGGTATAGACAAACGATAGGTCACGCTTGTGGTCTCATCGCTCTCCTTCACAGCGTGAGCAACGGCACAGCCAAGAGCTTCATCAACACAGACTCGATCCTCAATAAGATTCTTAAGGAAACACAAGATCTCAAGCCTCTTCAACGTGCCAACTATCTCTACAACTCGACAGAGTTGGAGAAGGCTCACATGGCTGCTGCAGTGACAGGTGACACTATAGCCCCTGCGAGCGAAGAGCCCATCGGATATCACTTCATTAGCTTCGTGAAGTCACAACAAGATGGTCATTTATACGATCTGGAAGGAGGTTGGGGTGGCCCGGTTGATTGTGGCACATTGGACGATGGTGATGATCTTCTCAGCGATAAGGCATTGGAGGCTACTGTCAAGAGATTTACCAAGGTTGCTGAGGGTAATCTTGAGTTCAGTATCATCGCACTGGCAACAGTACCAGATGGCATCTGAAAAGAGAAAAGAAGAAGAAGAAGAAGAAGAAGAAGAAGAAGAAGAAGAAGAAGAAGAAGAAAAGATCCATGGAAATAGGTTGGTCACAAGAAAGCAATGATATCAATACATCTCGTTTACACTAGGCTTTCTCTTGTACGGTGTGTAGTTCCTATGTGCCTGTCCTGGAGCATCAGCTGGATCTGACTGGGTTTTTTCTGTAGTGCTCCAAATATTCGAAACCTACCTAGGTACGCATTGGAAGTCTCTCGGGATTGTTTCTTTGGTCTCTGGTGTTTGATGTTCCACGCCGGTCATTGTGCAATGGAGCGAGTTGTGGCAGAAATGCAATTGCAACTTTCACGGCTTGGATTTGTCACACCAGTCCTCTGCATGGATTTATCTGCCTGCCATGGCAGTTTCGCGCCTATGTTTGTGCTTCAATGAGATGCCGGCACTCCTAAGCTGTACCCATCATATGGACTATTCACTTTCAGGCGATAGATACATTAGATAGAGTGTATTCTACAGCTCATTTTGCACTGTTCTCAAAGGGTTTGTGTACGGCACCTGGCTCGACAGTCTTTGATGTTGTGGTCATCGTTGAATGTTGAAGGCCGAGGCAAAAGCACTACCTCTTATGGTGTCGAGTACCTGCTTTCATTGAAGGGAGATTCCAATATGTGACATTATCTTTCGTACAGGTTATGCAATTTACCTTCCGAGATTCAGTACACTGAATGGCCGAGTTACCATTCTTGCCTAGCTAGGCTGTATGGCATTGAGATCAGATCATTACCTTTCTGTTGCTTCAAATACAACTTCAAAGATGTTGAATTGACCTTATGACATACTCAGGGATGTTTTATTCCAAACCTTGCTCTAGCAATGCTTGTGACGTGGCTAGCGAGGACGTTATACAACTTTGAGCATGGTCAACAGCAAACAGGGGTTTCCATACATATAACCATGTGGACTTCAGATCCAGACTCAATACTGAGTTAAGGATGCACTCTGCACCAAATATCGTGTATCCTTTGTTCCTCGACTCCCAGAGACGGTGCCTTGACTCAACGAGCAGAACTGAATCAGGCATAATCCTGGGCCCTGATTGGGTGAACCCCTAGCTATCTGGCTTAACCCTCTTTTTTCGATAGGGGCTCGGGGTTTAACATTGCATTGTCTGATGTTTGTCTATTGACTTCGTCCGTCGATTCCATACAAAAGTGTCCCGAACATCTTGTGAACAACCCGATCTTGAAGATCCTGGTCAAAATAACAGTTTATGTCTCCTGTTTTAGCTGTTTATTATATTCCCAGTGGTAATTTGGCAAAAGAATGGCGCACTGCCACGAGTTTTCGGAACGCGGCAGCACGCCTGTTACAAATATTATCAGGCATGCAACTAGCCGGTTGACACATTGTGAATCACAAGCACGAGGGCCTTCGACCTTCCGAATTCTGTCTTACAGCAACATCTTAGTACATTTTCTAGTTATTCTTATCGTTCCGGTGCTTTTTCTGTTACTCAGATACAGCATCATATCCATGTTTCACAGGTTGATTCACCGATAAGTGTGGCAATCCAAGCACGACGAATGACTTAACACTGCGACCTATGGTCTGCCGGTGTGTTCTTTTACTTGTTGTGGCTGATCGGAGTTAACTTATTGACGACTCGGGTTGCAACCCCCATAGACCGTTCGTAGTACAATACAGCCTCTAGCCCGGGTAGTCTCGTACAACGACGAGTGAAGCTCTCTATTCGAACCCAAGACAATGACTCAGCTTTAGCTGCTAGCATTATTCATTCGACTGGCTACGATAAGCCTGGGGGTGTCAATGATAAACATGATCTCTTATGTGGGCTTGGCAAGCGGGCTGGTATCTAAACTGAGCGATCTGAAGTGCAGTAGACAGGTCGACGGTTCAGCTGAGAACTGGAACCATCCACACCCGACGCTTGAAGATATACGTCTTCCTGGGGTTGCAGTGTACCAAATAGGTACTATGTAGTGTATACATGTGTATGCGAAGGACTTCTAAGGTGAATGGCTATTTGAACTTAGGTGCTGTGCTTACCCTGCAGACAAGTAACTGCTTGGATTGGCACACAAGCTCAGGTACAGTAGACTTCAGTTATACGGTGTTTAATTGCATGCGACGCTTCGAGTCGAGGCCATTTGTATGATTGGATAATGAAATTGACATGGTGCCCAGTTAGCAGCGATACCTAAGGTAGGCTACAAGTTGGGCCATCTGCACATGCTTGGGAGCATCACCAAATATCACATCACCATGCACAACGTCGTCTAGGGGAGGCAAGAAAACTTGGGACCTCTATCCTAAGTGACAAAAAGACTTAAGTAAATTGGTGTAGATTTAGTAGACCTCAGATTAGTTATTTTTGGCACCTTACCTCAAGGTCAGAAGTTTTCTTGCTCCCTGAGGGTCGTTTTACGGTGAGCATGCGGCAGCACGGTACTAGCTTTATGACCTGTCGAGGATTTACATGTTGCTGGTCATGTTGGAATAGGAGTCGTAATCCCAATGGTCCCCAAGTCGTCGATCTTTACATATCTCATCAAACAACTTGTCCCGCTCGGGTGCTTTAATTAGACATCAGGACATACCATAGTCAGATTCAGTTCAGTGGACGGTACGTACACACTGACAAGATAGACATAGTTATACATAATTAGCAGCGGAGCAGATAGCCACATTTTAACATGATGATGTCTTGACGGCGGGATCACGGACAGCCCACGAGAATATGGGAGATTCTGGAAATCCCATGTCGACCGGCCTGTTGATGGCCCCTGCGATGTCAAATTTAGCACACGCCCCATGTTCCTTAGCTACTGGGTCTCTCCATTCACAGCAAAACGTTAACCAGGATAATATAATTAACTTGACGAGATAGATCAAGAGGTACTCGACGCCGTTCAGCCTTGCACGCTTGTTCGGATAACTTAGATGCCGAGGACACACTAGATCGGAGTAAAAGGCCCGTCGAAATGAACCGAGCACAATTTCTGCAAGTGAGCATGAAGCTATTGTCGAGGATGGATGTAAGGAGTGACAGTCAATTAGCGGCAGAGTATCCAATAGCTTCCAAGAGAGGTGCCTTTTTAGCACACAGTTTTAAGCGATGACTACCCACCTAATGGAAGCGAGGGTGGATTTGCACACGCAACGGGCGTATATCCGTCGTAGATCATGCCAAACAATGGTGGTTTGAACAATTTGAGATCGCGATGAGAGATCTAGCTATCCTCCGTGGAATTTTAGCTCGTGTATGGAGTTGTTGACACCCAATAGGACACATTTATTGAAGGGATCGTCAATAGTCCGCCAGGAGCTGTGATGACCCCCAGAACCGTGCATGGTGAGAACCCCTGAATTGACGGAAATAATACATACATGGTACCATGAGGCCGTTGCCTTAAAACCTAGTAACTTCTATCAAGCTTCAGGAAGATTTGTGAAATGATGAGGTGCAGCAGACGATCCAACTGGAGACGAGAGAGCGCTGTTCTAACAGGGATCACCTTGACTTTGATCTCGCCAAGCCAATTGTATGTGGAAGCGAACCCGAAAGGATAGGTAGATGAATCCATCACCATGAGCAAAGGGAGAGCCCAAGAGGTTTTCATTCATTCCTCTCAAGGCAGGCGAGATTAGGCACGGATACAACAAGCTTGCCCAAATCTTTAGCACATGCCAAGGATCGGTGTGTATTCAATATTGTTCAATGGCGGTCTGTAGTCTGCACATCGTCAGCTCATCAAGGGTTTTTGTTCGCTGCACGTCTCAGTACACTCAATAGCTGACGCCGGTAGCCGGCAACAACAACTTGCCAGGTAAGCCCGGCAGATCGATGATGAGGTGAGAGGAGAATAACATGACTGGTCGACTTACAGCGGATCAAGCAAGAACACTAAGACGACTAGTTCGAACGGTCTATCCCGGGGCATGGAAGCGTATTTGAAGAGTAGCCTCATTCGGCTCAGCGCTGAGCCTCGTCACCAAAATAGGAGTGGCTTCGTGGCGCGCACGTTGGAAAAACGCCCACTACTCGGTCCATATCCCTGACCCTGGTCTCCTTAGCAGGCCGAAAACCACAAACTCGTCCCATGTCCATTTCACCGTCCTGCCAAAAGGGCTCGAAGAGTCTGGCTCTGTTCGGCTTTACGTCATCGATTATGTGGTCGCGGTAAAGAATCGCCGGGCTATCCGGAGTGGTAGTTTATATGGATTTCGCCTATATCGAAACCTCTTGTTCCCGAATGAAGAAATCTGACTTGAGTAATAGGAAAACTTCTTTTTAGCGCCAGAAAGAAATGGGATGGAAAGATCATCAAGAAAAGCTTGTTCACTTCGTGTCAGTACGTGTTAATACTTAAACCACACTCGACGACACGTACTCCTCAGTGGATGGTGACGGAATGTGGGTTTATTTCTGCAAGGTACGGCGTGACAAGACAGGGGATGTGTTTCCAGCATCCGCGATCGATCTAGGTAAGGAGTTGGCAGCAGGTAGCTCTCAGGTACTGTTTATTTCGGCACCATAGGTAACTCTGAAAGTCCGCCCTCCGTTGTGAGCCTCAGAGATTGTTGAGCGACTTCCTGACCAAAGAAAGTCTCACAAGCTCCATCAGCAACTTTTGTCGCCAAGACAGATGAGGACTAGGACTAACCACTTTCTGCCAAGTAGCGGGCTGCTATCCAGCTTGGCGCAGCGGGAAGACAAGTTTACCTCCTGATGGCCTTGGCAACTAAGCCATGGCGGCGGAGAAGACGCGTATCAAGGTCACTGCTCCGTGGAATGGGATTGTAACTGAAGTTATTTATGCTTGGTGATGGAGAAACTCCATCCCTCTTCCGGCATAGAGTTTGAGGGGACGCCGATACATGGCAAGACTGTCGTTGAGATTCTGTGTTCTCAGTTGTACATCTGTTGGTCGAGCTACCTAGAAAGTCAGAACCCGAGAATTTTGGTCGGACTTCAGTTCAGGTATGGAGGAGGATATGCAATGCATATCGTATTTCTGCGCTGGGATGGGATTTACCTCAGACCGAAAGTTATTACGGCTGTCCATTAACCTACTAACCTAATCAAGAAATTGCCGTTGAAACGACAATTCATCATAGACTGGCATGAGGTTGGTTTGTTTTAAACTCATTAGAAGCATGCCCACAGCAAATACATGTTTCGAAACCCAAATCCAAATCCAAGTCGAAGACATTAGATTTTGTTATAATATCTGATATACTTTCAACAACCAGTAAACAACTTGACTGTCAATTGTCGGTAAAATCCTCTAGACTGGCGTATAGCAGAGCCCATTATTAGCTTATTGTGCGAGATAGGAGGACAGCACATGGAAACGGAGGACTTTAAATTCCCGGTTGGTGGAAGGGCTTAATGATGGGGAACTGTTCCATTAAACTTACCCACTTGATTATACTTGGCTTCTCTGAGGCGCAGCATGTGGGATGTGTACGCCATGTTGTGCAATGCTCCACGGTGTTTGAACTTTACATAGACAAGATAGGTCACTTCCCATTGTTTTGTCGGCATTTCCACAGGGTCGCCCTGCACTTTGAATGAGAGGGGTTTATCTTTGCATGTGCTTGTCTTGATATTAACTTTGGCGAACTAGTCAATACGATGTTTAAACCGCCAGACACACTAGAGTTTTCCAGGAATGATGGGTTCTTGATGCAGCCACCCATGTCAAGCAATTGTTTGATTACCATCCAACTTAAGGAGTTTCGATGTGAGCTTTGTGTTGTACTGCAGCCGTTGTTGGCTGTCCGACTGTATAGTAGACCGGTATTATGGATCATACCATGTGTGGTCTGCGTAGAATACTGGCCAACTCTCATAGCGAGCTTGCACGAGATTGGGGTCAGGAGATATATCGAGGCCCCAAACCTGGGTATCTGCATTATTGGTTCGTCTTCAAACATATTGACCGGTTACCAACATCACTGTACCCGTCGTAGCGGCGTCAGATGGTCTGCCCTAACGTCAGCGCAATCCCGTGCCGCACGACGCGGATGTTGGGATGGATGATGCTGGTAGGGATCATGATAAGGAATTTGGACAACGGACGGTGATGGAAGGTGAGGGACAAGGGCAAAGTCGGGAAGATTTGGGTTTGGATGGATTGAGGGCAATCGAGTTAGGGTCCCAGCTATTCGTACTAACCAAGCAATTGCTGGTGACTGACTTCTCGCTTCTGGGGTTTGCTTCGTATTCATTTGACTGTGCGTGATTGATTCCCCTCGTTTATTTCTCCCTTGACTGAACATAATTTTCTGCTCTTCACCCTCTCTCTTTCTGAACATTGTAGATTCTGGTTTGCTGCATCAACGACCAACCGCAGCCGACGTGAGATTCGGTCTTTTTCTTTTTTAATCTTTCGGGTTGTGTGACGTCTGGGGAACATTTGAACACCCAAGCTGAAAAGAAAGCGAGAGCGGAGACCAGACGACACGCGACGACAAAGCGAGCTACCTTACTCTATCCAAGAGAGAATCAATGCGAAACACAACGATCGAACGGAGTATCAACGACGAATAAGACCGATAGGTTACAACAACCAACATCGAGTAATAATTCTCAAACTCAGGGGCATTTTAAACAGTTGGGTAATTTCGATGTTCGACCGAGGTGTTTTCTTCTGAACGGACGAAAAGACTACCTACACCAAGACACTTTGGAATTGAGCTCTTTGGATTTTTAGCGGCGGATCCCTTGATACCTGACTACTTCCAACGGTAATCCGGCAGTCACTTCTGCAATCAATTATCAACTGGGCTCGCTCTCTACGGAGTGGGATTTTAATCAACCTTAAGCTTGCGTGTATTTTCCTCGTGGCATTGGGTCCTCAACTTCCGGCCGCTCCGCACCGATCCTCGTTAGCTCCAGCAGCGTATCTCGAAACGAAGGTCTTCCGAGTCCCCCGTCCTCATCACCATTCGTCACTGCTGCCACACCACTGGCCTATCCCTGAGTTAGGAATAATTCTATTGTGAGGGACAAAAGAGAAACAGTAAGTTTATTTTTCTTATTGTTGTAAAGTGCTTGGTCTGAAGGCTTCTGCGTTACTGGTTTGCCAATTGAGTTTCATGGATCAAGTCGACAGTCTCTGCTTCATCATGACTTCAAAGCCTTTCTCCATCCCTTCATAACACACCCCTCTGCCTCTGCCAATTCCTCCAACCTGTCTGGCATTCGCATTTTTTTTCTGGGCACAGCAGAATCAAATACGGGGGTTTGCATTTTTTGGGGCGGCATTCCGTTTTTAGAACCATATCCTCGCATTGCATCTCATCACACACGCACATGTCTGTCATGTAATTTGAGCCTCCCAACCACTGGCAGCTCATGATATCGTTGTTCTCTCTCCTTCAAACTACCTACAGTCGGACTGAGCCACTCCCGCATATCGTGCATGCCGCCGCCTCCGGCCGGGGTCCCCCTTGTCTTATTTTCCTTGTATCCAAGCCTCTCTTTCACATACCTGCTTGCTCCATATGCACTTGTTGCTTTGCTTGTTGCTTGCTGTTTCGCTGGCCCCTTGCAAAGCTCGGCCCCCTTGGTTCTTGACTTGGCCTATCTTTGCTGGTCTGTCATCCACTCGCATCTTCTCTTTCTCCCACACGCCTCCTCTCACTTTACTCTTGTTGAAATTGTCTAGCCTCCCCAGAACATCTTGAACACCCCGGTCCCCAGAGAGATTACAGTGGTTGTCTCTGCCAAGTACACTTCAGGTAGGTAGGCACTGCACTACTTGAGTTTTCTCTCTCGGCGGCGCCTTACCCCCCTGCCACCTCAATTCAAATCGAGGCCCAATCATTCACGGGCCATATCATCATTTACAGGCGAAACACACAACGCACTTGCTCAGACCAAAGACCAAAGCTGATTAAATCAAGGCAACGCAGCACAGCACAGCACAGGCCTACAGCTGTAGGCCTAGCCGATCGCAAAAAAGGGACAATCGGAGGCCCGCCGTACTCGTACTGAAAAATCCTCCCAGAGCCAAGTCCGCGCAACTTCTTCCGTGCCCGCTGTGAGATTTCTAAGCTTGAACGAGGGCCCAATTCTTGTTGCAGCTTCTCAGCTCAGCCCACTCTCACTCCTACAGTCTGTCCGACTATAATCCCCAGACAATCTCCCACACCCCGTTTGGTGCACCGTCCACCGAGGCCATCTCAGCTCTCGTCACTCGTCACACTCACCACTGGCCGCTTGTCGATTCCTCGCTGCTTCTCATTACCTATCGCAAGTTGACGCACGAGACGCCACTGTACATCCCCCCTGGTACGCCATCCTGCCGCCTACGCCACGATTTAGGCCCTGTCGCTCGTTGATTCTACGGCTGGCTGTCACTATCGCTGCCGTCTTCTCGCCCACCGACGCCTCGCTGGCCTCGTTCCCATTCGATAGCTCCCTTCTCCCGAGCCGCTACATGCACAATTGAGCTGCGCTATCGTCTTTGATCCTCGTCCCATCCTCGTTCCCTGCACCGCTACTCACAATAAACAGTAATCATCGTCACTTTGAGCTTATCCTTGCTTAGGCAGGTACTTCCATCAGTCCCGATCTTGTTGTGTTGTGGTACCCATTATACGCCCCAAGACTACGGGTCCGTCGTTAGAAACCGCTCCGCTACACCCTCAGACTGGACCAGGCCACTATTCCACATTAGGACCCGCCAGACATTATGGCGCCTGTATCGCCCCGGCTCAAGATTCTATCAGGTTTGTCGTCTCTTCTCTTACAATTCTCCCTTCATACCTAGGGCTAGTTCACGCAGAAACCAGAGGTGGACGGTCGCGTCATTTCAGATCAACTGGTCCCTCCCAATCCTTCATCAGTTGACACAATACCTCTTGATCTTTCTGTCTCTTATTTACCTTTCACTCGTTTGTCTTGAAATCCTCACGTCAACCGTCAGGACGGTTGCTCGTGCAGTGTCCCACTCTTGTCGCTCATCATGACCAACAGCGAGCTAATGTCAGTTTGTTCAGTGGGAGGCAATCCTGTCTCGGCGTTCTTATCATGGAGGCTTCAGGCAACCAATGCGTGCGATGTGACGCTTGTTTGGAAGTCTGGTTACGAGCATGTGGCACAGTACGGTATTTCGTTCAAGTATGTGAACCAATGCGCTCTGACTTCAACAACATGCTGATTATCATTCAAGATCCCCGATATTTGGCAATGAGAGGTTTAAGCCTCGACATGGTACAGTACAACAATTCCCTTGCTTCCGTCCAGCATGCTGAGATAACATTTGAAGTTGTTCGAAACCCCGAGGATGCCGCGAGCGCTCGAGACGGCCCTTTCGATTATGTCGTACTCTGCGTCAAGGCGTTACCCGATGTTTACGATCTCGCCTCAGTCATTGACTCGGTCGTGACCCCCCAGCATACATGCATCATCGTCAACACAACACATACTCTCGGAGTCGAAGCTGCTTTGGAGGAGCGATTTCCTACCAATGTGGTCCTATCACTCGTTTCAGGCGCTGAGCTCACACAACTCGGTCAGAGTGAATTCGAACACAAGGGCCCAGCAGACATTTGGATTGGCCCTGCTAATAACCCGAACAATATCCCACAAATCATCCAGGAGGACATGGCACAGGCCTTAGCAATGACACTTAGTTCTGGTCAAGTGGAATGCAAAGTCTCGCCAAACATCCGCCAGCAGCAATACGAGAGAGTGATAGGGTTTGTCTTTCACCTAACCGCCTTGAAACTCAACTAACTGATGTTGCAGTCCTATTGCGTTCCATCCGATTAGCGTTATCTTCGAAACTCCCAACCATGCCTCGTTGTTGGAAAAGGTTGGCGTTAGGGACATGGTATCGGATGTCATTGACGAGTTGCTTCGTCTAGCTGATGCTAATGGATGCAAATTTGAACCCGATTTCAAGCAGAAGACGATCGACGAGATGTCCAAAGCTTCCGGAGAGAGCATAATGTGGCAGGATTACGTTGCTCGAAGACCTATGGAGGTGGAGACGTACCTAGGCTCGCCCGTCAAATTGGCCAGAGACTCGAATATTGCCCTTCCTCGTATCGAGACACTTTACTCAATTCTTCATAACCTTAACCTGGTCAACCGCAACAGACCCAAGCCTGGCGACCCGAACGCGAATATCATACCACCTGCCTCCCCCTCCGCGGCACCTGTGCCCCGAATGCCTTCTCAAAATAGCCATCGACCCATGATGAACGGTATGCCCAATGGAAATGGTATGCCCCCTCGCCAGCCCAGACCTCGGAACTCTTCCAACTTCAGTCAAGGTGGTATGCGCCGTGGACCACCCCCGATGAACGGTGGACCACCCAATGGTTATGGTCGACCTCCTCCGATGAATGGTCCCGGATCTCGCCAACCTTCGAGAAGAGGCTCATTAGAGGAGACTAACCTGGAGGAATTCTCTCATCTTGTTCTTTATGACGACATACCTGAAGGTTCTGAGCCATCCGTCAGTGGTGACCCAGCAGACATTAACCTAAGAGAACGAGAGTTGGCTTTACGGCAGCGTGAAATGGCAATTCGTGAGCAAGAAATTCGAATGCGCCGTGGACCGCCTCCTGGCCCTCCCGGAGGCCCTGGGCCTCGTCGCGGACCCCATCCTATGCGCAACAGCAAGCAAGTGTTTGACGAAGACGATGATGACGACGACGATTACTTTGATCCTACTGCCAACCCTGGTCCTCCGCTGATCGACCCAGACAACTTCGATATGATGAGCGTAACATCGAGAAAAAACCGAAAGGCTCCAGGACCAAGCCCTGGCCAGTTTCGCCGTAATCCCGATGACATGCCGCCTCCTACACGGGGCGGCCGTTTCAGGCCCAACTTCGGCCGCAATCGATCTTCCCAAGTTGGTCACAGCTCCATGACATCTGAAAACATCCTTGAAGACCCTCTCATGAGCTGCTCCTCGGATCGCTATGGATCCGTTGACCGTGGAGCGATGAACGCAGGCTCTCGAGCAAACTCACTAACAGCATCAAGGCTTGACGAGATGCAGTACGGCCCAGGTCCTGGGGGACCTCCCGGGATGAATGGTGCCTATCCCCGGCGCGCCAGCCAGTCTCCTGGGAACCCTTATACTCCATCTATGCGAGGCAGCAGCCGACGGGGATCGCCTCCCGGTGGTTACGGTCCAGGTCCGGGCATGAATGGACGACCATCACCCCCGGATGGTGTTCGCCAACCTGTCCCTCGACACCCACCTGGTCATGGTAATTCAGTCGCACCACAACAAGTTGAACAACATATTGGGGTGAGCGCCCTCCACCAAACTAAGCCTAGGAATGTTCGCAGTCTGACGGGTAGTGCGAGCGCCAGCGCGGGCAGTGGTGAATTTGATTCCGAACAGTTTGCAAACAGCAGTCAGGGTAGCTTGCCTCCACGACCGCCAATCGGTGTGCGTTAGGACGCTCTACACGGCGATAATATCCAACGGAGTACCTAGAACGTCAGGTTCCAACTCACGGTCCCATACATGACGTCTATCCAACAAGGCTTTGATATTCTTGTTTTCGCAGTTATGGAGTTCCGGACATGCTTTCTACATCGCTTGAACGGGATCATTCATTTATCCTGTCGCGAAGCCCGGTTGAGGCCATGTGTACTACATCTATGCATCTGGCTTGAACAACTATACGACACACCTCGGCGAGGACGACCCTATTTCATTTTGTTTTTATTATACGCCCGAGTTCCATCGAAAACACGAAACGACACGACAAAAGTCAGAGTCACTTTGGACTATTCTCAGACGCGACGTCTTTTCAATTATTCCTATCGACACAATCCGTACATACATTGAACAGCCAAACAGAAGTAGGCTATCCTTGGTAATAATGCATTGGAATTGGGGATGATATACTGGTGCTTTTTAGCATATAATCGGTTCTCAATTATTCAAGGCTCTATTCATGAGACGCCCGAGTCTTGGTTCTGCTTCGACATATTGGGACAGCCTCGTGCAAGGAATAGATTTGCGAGGGAGAACGCTAAGCCCGTCTCGCAGAAGACAGGTTGGGACTAAATAATGAACGTGCCGGTAGAAAACGAGGAAGTGGGTGGGTAAGATCAAAGGCTTTGCACCAGCTAAGCAAGCCTTTGTTTTCCTTTGATTGTTGAAGCGCCCTCCAGAAGTTTGCGTGGACATGTCATGAGAGGTCAAATGGACTTAGCAAATGAGGAGGGATCATGATAGGCATTGTTTTTCTTGGCGGGGTTACACAATCAAATTAGACTACGGATGGTTGTTTCTTTTCTGGTTAAATCTGTTCATCGCGAGACGTTGTGGAATGTGAATAGGAAAGTCGTCCACGAGGTTGGAAGAATTCCTATTGGAAATATACATAGATACGAAATAGTAGTATGGAAGAGAAAAGTGATGAAATAATGGCCAAGGGTTTCCGCATCACGTTTGAAAAACCATTGATAATATAAGCCGAACCAAGTTCAATAACTACCTACCTAAAGTACAAGCAAGATGCGGCCTGGCAGTCAACAATATGCCCACTTCTCTTGGCATCCCGGCAGAGAGGCACTTTACTATTGTATAACTCAATAGACCAACAACAGCGAAGTCATCAAAGCTGAGAAAACAGCCATAGGTACATAGCCAGTTGTTCTTGTGCCAGCGTTAGGATCCTCACTGCCTCCGGTGATATTCCTGGTGCGTAAGCACAACAGCGAGGGCTGTAAAACATCGTCCAGGCTATATGTGTCAGGGTCGACGACCCCAGTTGATCATTACAGTCCAAACACCACGCACAGCATAGTCATATGCCTCCTCCTGGGTCATTGCATTGTATTTTCCAGCTGTTTGTGGACGTTGGCTGATCAAAGTCTTTCCCTTTTCAAATTGGCTCAGATTCGCCCCAGCTGTATCACGGGTCAGTATTCTTTCACTTGGATAGTTTGTGAAGCTAGACTTACGAGCTCCGCCATACGTTGGACCGTAGTCTTTATAATACTTTTCGCATTTTACTGGCATATGTGGCAGCATTGTGCACTCCTCGCCATTCCAGTAATACCCAGCTGCTTCTGCGTTCAAGGCCTTTAGGTAATCTTCGTCAAGGAACGAACTGCAGTCTCCATCGTCGTGTTGTGCATCGTCAGTTGCTCCATCCTTCAGACGACTGGGTCCCCAGAAAGCAACACAGACATGCCAGTCTGAAGAGTTCGTACGGGTGCTATTCAACGTTAAAACCCTCATTCCCTCTGGTGCTTGAACACTGATGTCAATGCCCAGATCAGGTGTATCGTCCTCAGGGTCATCCGTGATATTGGCTACCCGGATGGTAGCCGTCCAGCCATCAACGGTCTTGTTGGGCGGGAATCTTTCCGATGCGTTGTACGCATCAAATTTATATGTCCCAGTTGCGTTGGGGTTCTCGAAGGCAGATTGCCATTCTTGCTCGCTCATATTACCTGGGCTCCCATTCGTCCTGTATCGACCATCAAATGCAACGGCTGCAGAGATCAAAGCAGTGAGTGGCAGAGCTGCTTTCATATTTGAAGACGGCGGGGTTGTTGTCTTGATATAGATAGTATTTCGATCTGCGCTTGTCTCCAGAAGGATTTATCTAGTCGACACTCGGCCTTGGCTACCAAGATCCTAATAGGTCCAGACTACACAACGGCTAGATCATCTGGTCATTTGCGTACAGTTGGCAAACCACGATCCTCTGATCTACAGTCAACTCCTTCGCGCCGTAGCCAAGTCGCGCTGAGCAAATCCTTGTTGGCAGTTATGGACGTCGCGGGAACAAAAGAAGCAGGGTATTGAACCAGTGGAGATACACCTGAAAGGAACATATTTGGGGGCCTTTTGTCGATCATAATGCTCTTCTAGGCTGCTAGGCAGACAGTATTCGCTCCTTAGTGTAAAAATCCCTGAATTGTTAGCATTCAGTTGTCAGCCCAAAGTCAACAAGGATCTTTGGTGATGCTCAACAAGGCTGCAAGGCGCCCTTTCCCTGATCCGAGACATAATTCATCACTACCTGTAGGTAGGTAGGATATTCACCAGATCCATGTTTGCACCGGAACGCCACGCGAGAAGAAAAGACCAGAGATAAATTGATAAAAGCAGCTGAACAATGATTTCAGTGTCGGTCCATGGATAGGTAAGCTGTTGTTTGAACGTTGAAACAGACTGCTATAAATGTTGCTGAACCAATCAATGATTGTCGAACGCACGGGCCATTTTACCACTCGTATGGATTGTAAACAAACCCCAAATCACTGCCTTACCCCAGGTAGGTTCCGTACCCTCCCAACCTTGAATACCTACAGGTAGTTTAGATAAGGTAAGCATAATTGCATCTCCAGAAGACTGCCTCGAATACACAAACATACAACAAAAGAAGCCGTTGGTCCTTTTCTTACTTACCCCTGGATATTCCTTCCTCTGAGTTCAGGAGGAGGGCGCCGGTGATCCTCGACTTACAAGAGAAGCATCTCGTTTTTTGCCCATTCGCAAGTGGGTGTTATAAATTCACGAGAAATAATTATCCCATCCAACAAAGCTATGGCGACGCGAAACGTGAGCGGGTCACAGGTGCGACAGAGCATGGCCACCAGTGGAAGTGCTGTCAAGACACGACAACTCGTGAGTTCCCTCAGCCCTTATACATGACTATGATCGTTGTCAACTCCCTTATCGTGTGACTTTAAGGACTCAGGTTGCAGAACTGTCCTGTTTCTGAGAGAAAATGGCGTTTGCTAATAATCTCTTGATTAACCTAGGCACAACTAAACTCCCAACTCGCACAGTTGTCATCAAATCTCTCCGACACCGAGAACTTGCTACGTATGACAAGTGTCCAAGCGGAAGCTATGCGTGGACTTGGTAGTTGGCATGGTGGTTTGTAAGTGTTTCGATTCGGTCGATGGTGGTGGTGATATAAGGAAATGGAGTCGCTGACTTGATGGATAGGTTCATGGCAGCAAGCAAGGTCTTAGGAGAGGAAAGTGTCAAAGAAGCCGGGCAGTCAGGAAAGTAAGAATTGAATAGTCAATCTGGAAGAGACGGCAAAGCGATATCCCAACAAAGGATGGAGAAAATGCGGCGGGAGTTATGTTCTATTAGACGTATCGAAAGCCGCTATTGTTAAAAAGAAATCCTCTCAGCAAGGGATTATGCTTCCAGCTTGACTGATATGCAGTCAAGCTTGGTGAAATTATAGCATCTGATGTGTTACGACGTCCTCTGGTGCTCCTGGCCATATTCTCAAGGCCGTGCAGCTTCCCCAAAGCCGTAGTCTATTGCCTATCGTCAGCATGAAAGTATGCTATGAAAGGATGACAACCTCCAGCTAGAAAGCTTTGGACTGCAATAAAGATAACGAAGAACACATATGTTTGAGCGCAGCGGAAATAACGCTGCTTTGGTGCTCAACCATGTTGTAAACCAAGACTCGAGCAGCCTTCTCAGTCTCCGGCTCAATGTGAGTTCTCTGGACACAACTCAAGCTGGGCTTGGTCTGTGAGGGCGACATCGGTCTATTGGTTGCGTGAACGACCTTAACTGTCCATTTGTCATTCTTCAAGGTCCTGGCGTCTGGCCTGGTGTCGGGCTGGGCGTTTCGTGTGGTGTTGTCTGGGCTTTTGCCCCTTGTACCTTCGATTGATTGCTGCTATGTTCTGTGCCTTCTTCATGATCAAGCTTGCGAAAGTTCTTCCGCTTTTGTCTCGGGGCACTGACTGGGTATCTCTTGACATTACCACAAGTCTTGCAGTTGATGTTTAAAATATCTGCCCATGGCTTTCGCCCTCCTTTACTCGCATTCTCCACGGTTGATGTACAGGTGTCGCCCTCGACTAGTAGAGTGTCACAAAACTTGCAAATAGTTTGCTTCATAGCCGGAGTCCGCCGTATTTGTGCTTTGAGAGTCACAGCTCGCAGGTCTGAAATGGCCTGACGAGACATGTTCTTCAGTGCTTTTTCTTCGGTTCTTGTTTGAGGAGAAACACTGTGCTCATGGCTTGCGGTTGAGGATTTTGCTGCAGCATTTTGCCCAATTGAGGATTGTTTAGTAAGATATGAGGCTGCTTGGTAGAGGTACGATGCTCTGGAGTAGATGATGCGGTTCTGAACGCCTTTTGGTTCCTTGCCTTTCGCCATTGAAATTTCCGAAAAATTGAGGAATTTTGCTGATTATCTTATAAAAGTGAAGTGCTTCATAATCTTAATTCTTAGTTGTATGCTATAACCAGTGCATAGCAATGTCTAGCACTGTCTAGATCTCCATCACGTGATAAACGATGCGCACGGGCCTCTTTGGCCAGCAGCGACCTTGCTTGCTCCCGCCTGCTTCTGGCACCTCCCTTCTCAGCCTCAACAAAGACTCTTTCAAGTCATCCTTGGAACGAGTATCTTGGTTCCCGACTCATTCCCCCCATTTTACATCTCAAATAACATTTGATTCTCGTTCTATCAACTTGACGGCACGCCTGCGCCGCATTTTCGATACTTTACGGCGACGCGACTCGAACGTAATCGCGTCAGACTCGTCATCGCAACTTCGCTGCAAAGAACAGCTTCTGCGATAGCTTCCGCATCAACCATCGAACTATTGGTAAATCTCGATCAATATGTCTCACGAGGAAGATCTCATCGATTACTCCGATGAGGAGATCGGCGGTAACGAAACCGCTGCTACCACCTCCAACGGCAAGAAGGGCGAGCTTGCTGCCGGCAACAATGTCGACAAGAAGGGCAGCTACGTCGGCATTCACTCCACCGGTTTCCGCGATTTTCTTTTGAAGGCTGAGTTAATTCGCGCCATCGGCGACTGCGGTTTCGAACATCCATCGGAGGGTCAGTCTTGATATTTTAATACCCTAAGTCATCATATCCCCTCCCTTCAAGCGTTCGTCCATCTCGCAAGCAAGAACAAATGGCCACTTTTTTGCGCAATCGTCATTTTCGTCATCGTTGGGGCGGTCAAGGCTGGATCTGAGAGACGGTCCGAGTATCCGGGCGGAATAAGACCACGGGTGAGAGACGTGGTTCTCCGCAAAACCACAACATTATTGTCACGATTATCACGCGTAAGCGGATAATATGTCAATCGTTGTCGCGAACGGATTCTTCTGGTATATACGAGGGCAAAACAAGGAAAACTCCAGACACCAAGAAACTTCTTGGTGCTCCTAGGCTATGATTGCTTGTGCAACCATCCGGCCTGTGAGCCCTAACCTCGCGTCGATATCAAACTCTTCCAAATCCATTTCAATGGAAAATGCGAGAATACAATGGCTAAGCTGCGACGATGGACGGACACTTGACATTACACCCGTCGTTCGTTGCTTCTTAGGAAACCACTCTAACATCGGTTCGATCGACAGTTCAACAAACCTGTATCCCTCAGGCACTCCTCGGTGGTGACATCATCTGCCAGGCCAAGTCTGGTCTAGGAAAGACAGCTGTCTTCGTTCTCGCTACCCTTCAGCAGGTCGAGCCTGTGAACGGAGAGGTCTCCGTCGTTGTTATGTGCCACACCCGAGAGCTGGCTTACCAGATCCGTGACGAGTACAACCGCTTCAGCAAGTACATGCCCGACATCAAGACCGGTGTGTTTTATGGTGGAACTCCCATCAAGACCGACATGGAGACACTCAAGAATAAGGACACCTGCCCTCACATCATTGTGGGTACTCCTGGACGTCTTAAGGCTCTCGTTCGTGACAAGGCCCTACGTCTGGGCAGTGTTCGCATCTTCGTGCTTGATGAGTGTGACAAGATGCTTGATCAGCCTGGTGAGTCTCGCTCATGCAACCAATAACTAGCGTAGGCTAATGGCTTCAGATATGCGTACGGACGTGCAAGATGTGTTCCGCGCTACTCCTCCTCAGAAGCAGGTTATGATGTTCTCGGCCACCCTGTCCGAGGAGGTCAAGCCCATTTGCCGAAAGTTCATGCAGAACCCGACCGAGCACTACGTCGACGAGGACACCAAGCTCACTCTTCATGGTCTTCAGCAGTTCTATATCAAGCTGGAAGAAAAGGAGAAGAATCGCAAGCTCAACGAGCTCTTGGATGAACTCCAGTTCAACCAGGTCATTATTTTCGTTCGTAGCACTGTTCGTGCCACTGAGCTTGACAAGCTCCTCAGAGAGTGCAACTTCCCTTCCATTGCCGTCCACTCTGGCGTCAGTCAGGAAGAACGGTGAGTTACCCAGTCATAACGCTTGCACCTGTTTCTAACATAAACTAGCATTCGTCGCTACAAGGAGTTCAAGGAGTTCAAGAAGAGAATCTGCGTTGCTACCGATGTCTTTGGACGAGGTATTGATATTGAGCGTATCAACCTCGCCATCAACTACGATTTGTCCAATGATGCCAGCTCCTACCTGCACCGTGTCGGTCGTGCTGGACGGTTCGGTACCAAGGGATTGGCCATCTCGTTCGTCAGCACCGACCAAGACCAAGAGGTGCTTAAGGAGATCGAGAAGCGATTCGAAGTCGCCCTTCCGTATGTTGCTTCCCTTCTCTTCATTTTTCCAACGACTAACAATTTTCCAGTGAATTCCCCAAGGAAGGTGTCGATGCCAGCACTTACATGGCCTCTTAAAGGACCGGATGAGACCGTAGTTCCTACTGCAACGATGGTGAACGTTTTACGCCGCTGTAGGCCGCTGTGAGAAGCTAGGAAATTGATATTGAAAGACTGAGGCAGCGAAGGGCAAAAGTTGCAAACGATTTCATCTTGGTCAATTGTATTCGTTAATATTTTCAATGGATTCGTATTACGATGCTCGTGGTTTGTAAACAGCCTAGGATGTTCCCTAAGTGAGAAGTGTGACATTGCCACCTGATGACTTGCAAACTTAGCTAGACTGTAGGTCTCGCGCAACTACCATTCCTTGAGGTTGGCTCGCCTGCTTTGACTTACATAGTATGACTTCACGACGGTGGTTAGGTGGTTCGACTCATCTTCATAGCTTGGCCGTGTTTGTGACTAAATTAAGACTTGTCGAGAACATTTTTCTTGTCTGAGATATAATACCTCTCGTCGGCGTAGATAAGTTCAGCCAATATACTATATAGTTTAGATGTCACTTCCAATTACCGCGCTGATACGTAGAATGAAGGGGGAGTGCAGCATGGTACACAAGGTGGCGTATATTGAGGGCTGGCTTTGGCAACTTCTTCGCTACAGTCGTAATCATCGTACCATGAATCACAGATTCTCGTCGACTTTCAACCTTCCCGTGGTATTTACAATGATGGGGATACGGGCCGCAAACTCAGTAGCTGTCCTGTCGGCACTTATTTCCCCACAGGTTGATAGCAGAGACATGCTGTCCTTGCGACAACTTTACTGATTCGGCGATATGTCTAGAAGACTCAACTTGTTGCCGTCATATTCGAGATCATTCAACCATGACTACTTTCCCGGTAGAGACCTCTTGGTAAGACCAGCGGCTCAGCTTATCTTGCGGGGTATAATGTGATCCCCTGTATGTGTTCGGCTACAGTGTGTACCTCAAGTGCCCAGAGAACATTCGACAGATTTCGATAAGGCTCCCATTTCCTAATCACCCTTGAGCATTTAAGCTTGTCATTAAGTTCGTGGCTTAACAATAAGCGATATCGGCTTCCGGAGGCAACTCAGTTCAGGCGTGTCTTGACTTCTCGAACAATGCCTCTGGACACGGTCCAGTATTCACGATTAGGCACAGCAAAGTACGATGACACTTGCCTCATTAACTTTGATTAGCAGGCCAAAGCACTTCTGATTTGGTATGCACAGCGTGTGGCCAGGACATGCTGCAGGGCCAGGGCAGGTTGGGGACATGGACAGAGCTAGGCAGCCACGTTCTCAAGCATGGAAGTTGTCTGTTTAAGCGCGCTCGAAATCTGACAGTGAAGGAGTTGAGTACATGGGTCAGGGGTTTGTTCAGGGACCTTTAGAACAAAGAGGGCTGAGAAGAAATGTGTTCTTCGGCTACTGACTACCGAATATGTTGACAGCTTCGAATACGTAGGCTATGATAATACTTCGCAAAGAACCGCATGATCGCAACCATACGCTTGCCATACATACATAGTAAAGGTAATTTCTTACATACATTTGGAAGATGGGAGTTTCCGTGAAGCGGCCGGGGCCCCGAAGTTGCCGGACTGGGGGCCGGAATGTGGGGGGCAGGCTTGGCAAAGGGTTCACTGACTGAGGACTTGGTAAATGGATGATGGTACTGGCTGGTTGAGACTGAGGACAACACGAACACAGAAAGTGACTGTATTCGGTAAATTCCATCGTTTCTGCGAACTCTGGGGTCCCGTGAGGGGCTTCTTTCTGCGGTGCGTCATGACATCTGTACTCGTTTTTGTCTAGGGTAGGGCAGCTCAAGTTTCATCTAACGTGGCTCAGATATATATACCAGCTCATGATGAAGTACGATAGCTGCGCCAGTCTCACGAAGCGTTGGTGGTCTCAACAACGCAGTACATCTTTAGAATTCTCGAACCTACTATGGCTGGTACTGTCCCTTTGGTATCTTGAAAGAACTGGACTGGCATCACTGAGTCACATCAATGGGCCAACCACAACATACACGGATAAGGAAAGTGGAGTTTCGGCCGTCGAGAGTTTGCAACTTCATCAACACACAGAAAACGTGGGAAGGATGCGTTGAGATAATTGTACAGTGATCACGTTACAAGCGGGAGCACGATACTCGTGGCGTATCCTGGTTGATTCTTAGCGATGTTATGTGATAGAATGCTCGAAAGTTTAATAACTATTGCAATGCATGAACAGGTTACCTGAGAACAATGAGCCATGTCCACGCCCGCCCGGATCTGTTAAGGATCCGGCGACCGAACGGGTCCCGTTTCTGAACCGAGGACGAGGAACCCTGCTGAGGCAATGATTTGTACAACCTGGATGATGCGTAATAAGAAGAACAACACAATATGCTAGTGGAGCCTGGTACGGCGGACCATAGAGCCTGGTACGTGCGATTTCGAGTCGGGACTTTTGGCGAATGACAAAGAAATTGGAATCTGTTAAGGGGTTGGTAGCGCGCCGCCACTTGGTGGGCGCACGAACCAGACGAAGGAGCATTCATCATGTCCAAGAACACCGAGTGCGTAATGGAGAAAGGCTCGTGTTTCACCATCAGCAGATACACACAGAGGAGAAGAAGTACCCGATGAAAAAAAAAGAAGCTCACGCTCACGATGTGCATCTGACGAGGAGTTGTGCAAGCACCTGTGGGACCAGAGTCATGATGGCGGTGTCTGTAATCAGCCTTCTCATGGATGGGCTCGAATGAGGAGAACACCAGCCATTACAGAGATGGAACGAGAGAGAGTTTCGAGGTAGCACACATGGTGACAGTATTATCACAAAGAAGCCAGTAATTTCGATGACCAAGCTCATCAAACTTAGCTTGTTGAGATGATCGAGTCAGCTACTCGGTCAACCTCTCAAGCGACCGTAGCCCAACAAGGCTTGGTGAACCAAGGCTGACACAAACAGAAGGGCAGCATTCTCCATGAACACCGCATTGGCGAATGTATGATTGTGTCAAAGCAAATGTGTCTTTGCACTGCATGATAACGTTTGAGGCTTGTGCTCTTGCAGCGGGCAACAAACCGAGTCACAGAGTCACGATATTGAAGTTGGATCACTACTAAAGCTAATTATTAGAGGCATAAGCATCCGCCTAATAATATATTAACTCGGTGCTTGGTTGACTGCATCGGAACTGTTCAAAGGAGTGAGGTCATTGTGGGATGGCCGGGTTCCCCATAGATGTCGGATTAACAAAAGTCGAGAGACAATGGCGAGACCTTCCAGATCATGTGTAAGGGTGAGGGGAACAGGAGCCTTGGATTGCCTGTGACAAACACCAGATACGGCAGAGGCCAGAGGCGACACCGGACTTGAACATGCGCTCAATGGCTGTGATGCTTTATTGGGGACTAGAACTTTATAATTTGTCAATCCCGTAAATGCCTCTCGTTCCGATAGGTGTGCCACGGCATTTTAGTGGCAAGATACATATACGTTTTTTTATCGACGCTGCACGTAAACAGGGAGTCAAGTTTTGAAGCAGATATCTTGAGGATCTTAGATTGCTCAGGGTTGTTGTAAAATGCTTCCCTTCTTTGGTCACGGATTCTATTGAACAACAGACTTTATATTCGGAGGCGAGACAAGTCCAGACCAACAATCATCTCATCATCCACACATTTCGATACCATTGATCTCTCCTGATGTATGTGAGGCAGGCTTCTTTCCATTGTAAAGAAAAGCTACAGAGGTGTGCACTATCAGGAGCTGAAGAGAAGAGTCATTGCACACCCGAGCCAAGGTTTTGAGGGCTATGCTCCCACCCAAAAAGGCAAAGGTTTGAAGCGAAGCACTGGCTGTGAAGGTTCAGCTCAGTCCCATTTAATTTGGCACCATGGCCAGTATTTAATAGCGATTTGGTGCTTCTTAGGAAAGCTTGAAGTTTCCCATGATCTGCATATCTATGAAATGAGTATTGACTAAATGATGTACTATGGTATAAAGCAAGAGTTCAGAAGCATATCAGTGGCAACTGTGTAACAACAGACCCCAGGAGATGATGACGAGAACCTAAAACGAGGATGGCTTCTTCAATTTCGAGCATAGGCAGTCGACAACTCAGTCAAGAGTCAAAGAACCAGAAAGGGCTGGGACGGTGACCAGGGTGGTCGGGACGGCAGGGATACGCGAGACGCACAAACCTGGCTGGCGTGCTAACCAAGTGAAGTGTCAAAGATGAGGTGAGTCAAATCGAAGTCGTTGGTCATCGTCACGTAGCTCGATTACCCATGTAGCTACATAACAATAACCTGACGAAAGCTGCAGCAGAACACAGCACCATTATTGACAAGGCTCCATTCGAGTTCATGATGATTGCATAAAAGAAGGTCTTGAGGCTTGAGGTACTTGATCTCATCTAACAGATAAGGAGCTAAGGTAGGCATCAATACAGCAGGCCTCTCAAAGTTAGCGATGAATCACGCATAGCAATAAGTCAACCTCATCCTTTCCTCACCGTACAGAGCTTTCGATGTCAGGGAAACAGAAATCCGTGGATGCCTTGGGGGCCTTGATCAAGACTCAAGTCCGGGGGGTGGAGGTGGATGGCGCCGTGGAAAGGGTGGATGGTGGAGGGGAAGACACGCGCTGTTCAATATCAAGGACCAATAAGGAGACGCCAAAAGGCAGACACGCTTTTAGGCCCATCGTGGAAGGCCACGAATGTACAGAATGCGCGATCTATACACAGTATTGCACGGAGCTGGAAAAGAGGGGCTACTCGTTGTCCAGTGTGAGGTGGCAGGGCAAGATTAAGCAGCCCATTGACTGGCTAAAGCGCCTACAAGGGCTCAGTTGTACAGTGCGCATACCTCTCAAAGACACTTCTGCCAGGTACAGTACCTCACGCGCTGGCCAATCTTGCAGCGCGCCGTAGGTACCGACGCTCAACTCGCCTCTCCTCCTGGTCTTGCTCACGCTTTCGTTCTCCCAGGCATTCAAAACTATGCCATAGCCCGCTGCTGCCATCTCCCGCCTTTTCCCCCTCCCCCCATCGAACAGCATCATCGCCATAATGTTCGATTTCGCCCTCTGAATCCGTCCCCAAGCGACTCTCTGAAGTCTGCTCTGGAATCGTGTACATCTCCACTCTCCACGGCGTCTTGTCTTCATCTTTTTTTTAATTTTTTTTTATCTTGGTAATCTCCTCTCAAAAACCTGTTCCAACCTTACTCAAACCGTACCACCTCTCAGTCAGGCCGCAGCGGCATTCACTTGCACTCTGCGACTTTTCACTCAGACTCACTCGCTCTCTTTGCCGCCTGACGTTGCAAAGAGTCACACTTTGGCCTTGCCTACAAATTCCAGCACAGCACTGCCTGGGTCCAGCCCAGCCGAGTCCAGCCCAGCCAAGCCCAGCCGAGCCCAAGCCTAAAAGGTCACCCACTCGAGGGACCAACCTTGCCTCCCCCGGCCTTCGCCCGCACCCGTCCCATACTCTCTAGCCAAGGATTATTGCCTTCTATCAGTGAGGTGATTTCACGGAGAAGTGTCCTGTCTGCCACTCGAGTCACTCTTCGTGTCAGTCTCCGGACTCGCTGTATTGCTCACTTGCCCGTGGCCTCTATCACCATCCCATCCCATTTCCACTCTCACTCATCTATCATCATTTCCTTCCTGTTCGATTCACTTGCTTCAACCGCTTTCTTTACCCCCCTGTTACTGTTTCTTTGACTCTATTTTCTGTCACCTGTACATTTTCCCGTTCACTGTTATTCCCCTGCCAGGCTGCAACCCGCTATCAGTTCCTTCGCCACACTCATTGTGACGAACCTACTGTTAGTCATCCTTGTACCGAACCAGGCACAGGCTACCACTGCGCACACACTCTAAAACGCTCTCTCCGAGATCGCCAGTTGGCTTACACCTGCCACACGCCCCCGCCGCTTTTGCTCAGAATTGCCACCGTGCAAAACCAGAAGAGTCACATCCCACCACGCAGGCTGCCACCAACTCAACGCCTCACTCGCCCCTTAGGCCACTTAAGCAAGAGTCACCCTCTTTCGGCCATCTAATAAACACTTCACCACCTCTTTCAGGTCATCTCATCTTCAGCCACACCTTCAACAACAGTACCTTGCATAATCAACTAACGCCGACTTGATCTCTATTAATTCTCAACCGCCGAAATCGATTTCCACTGTTCGATCGCCCTGATGGTAGCCTTGTTCTAAGACTACCATTCGCTTCCAACCTCACTCCGAGATTTGAAGCATTGCCGAAATGCCTGCTGAAAAAACATATCTTATTCCTGTCGCCGTCTCCGCTTCGTCCTCCGGTCTCATCGTTTGTGTCATCAAGTCGCTTTTGCACTTTGTTGTCTAGAAGCTCTCTGAAAACACAACCAAGGATATACCTCGAAGCAGCACTTACACGCGCTGTTACGGAGTATCGCTACTCGATTCTGACCCGCGAATTTATCGGCAAACCACGATCTGATTGGTGGCTTAGCCGTAGACGGCGACTGGACAACCCCCTGAATTGAATGCAGTTCAGGATCTTTTTATTCAACTATTCAACATGATGTGCGACACAACCGTTTCGCCCGCTTATAACCCCTCTTCCCATTATGCACCCTACAACACCTCAATAGCTTCTTCCGCTTCGACTTCTACTACTTCTGTTTGGTCCGACACCACCTCTCAGATTTCCGACGACTCCTCTCTTTCCGCCCACTCTTCCGACTCTGACTCTTGCGATTCTTATTTTTCGAGAAAGGTCGCCGTTGCTGATAGCAGTCTCAACTTACGGCGTCGTGTTCAAAAGACACAGACGGAGGCACTCCCCACCGAATTACGCCAGAACCCACGAAGAACTTCGAATGCTCGCGCCGCGTGCCCTCCGGCCCTGGTCCGACAGTCTGACCGAAAAGTTAACTTTGTAGATAGCCTCGTCGGTATGTTATGACTGGATTGTGATTACTTGTCCATACGCTTAGCCTTCACCCTTCTAGATTCGTCGACACAGATCGTAGAAGCCATTTGGCCTCTTTCTTCTGTTGCCTGCCGAAATGAGCTTGGAAGTAGGGCAATTCTTCCTCTGCGCACATTCATTCAAGAGACTTTGCGCCGGTCACGAACAAGCTACTCGACTTTGCAAGTTGCTCTCTATTATTTAATTCTCATTAAGCCCTATGTGCCGAAACACAACTTCACCATGGAACAACCCGAGGACCGGCATGCCGACCGCGCCCTTCAGTGCGGTCGTCGCATGTTCCTTGCGGCTCTGATCCTTGCCTCAAAGTATCTTCAGGATAGAAACTATTCTGCTCGGGCCTGGAGCAAGATTTCGGGGCTTCACACTCAAGAGATCAATCAGAACGAAATCGCTTTCCTCCACGCAGTCAATTGGAAGATGCATATTGTTGATGAGGTCTTCCAGCGATGGACCGACATAGTTCTCAAGTACACGCCTCCTCCATCCGGCCCTCCATCTCCTAGAGGTGTATCCCAGATTGTGTCCCAGCAGGTCGCAGATTGGAAACGAATCATCTTGGGTCTGAATCCCGAGTTGACGAATCTCGCAACATTGATTCCTGCCACTCCTGCTATTCCTAGGTCAAGTGATCTTTGTGCTCTGTCTCCTCGCAGCATTCTCAACATACCCCATCATGCTCAAGTTTCATGTGGCTATGAATCTGCGGAGGCGACTCCAACGCCCAAGCCCTACAGTACTCCTATGACTATGGAACCAGCGGCTGTAGGATACACCTCTGGCCGCGCGGCCCCTAGCCTGGGTATGCTGCCAACTCCTCGACTTACCCCTCAAAGCAGTGGACTCTGCACTCCTGCAGCGAGTGCCGCTTCCTACATGCTCAACAAGTCTTCTGCTATGGGTTTGGCCATGGCTCAAGCCAACAATTTGAATACCTCTCAGTATCTCGATCGTCTTCCTGCCGCTATGACATCGTCCCCTCAAGCTTATTGCCCTGCTCGTCGATCTTCTCTCGCCACTTCAGTGTCAACAGCCTCCTCACCCGAATCGATGATTTCGGACTCGTCGCGCTCCTCGCGCTCCTCTTCCATCTCATCTTCTTCATCGCTTGTTAGCGCGACCCTCAGCTCTTCCAGGCTGGGTATGCCGTCGCGATTCCGAGCGTCGAAGTCATGTAATGAGAGATTGAGCCAGAAGCCGACAATCCCTTCGGTTCCAGAGGATTATGATGTGCACTGCGATACGTCCTCCCCTGAGTCTTACACCGGCCCGGTTGGTAAGCTCGTGGACCTGTCTCTGGAAACTCCATTGGCAAGACAGCAGCAGGAGCTTGACGATATGGCTCGCGATTCTGATGCTGCCCGAGCTTTGCAGGAGCTTCATAATTATCGCGCAGCTGAGGTTGTGCCCGCAACAGTCCCTAGAAGTGGCACGAAGCGAAGCAGAACCGCCTCCATGGACAACTGTCTCCAGGAGAACGTTCGTGAGATCCTTGGTGGTCGTTGTTCTACCCAGCATTCTGCCTGGCCTGATACGTTGGTTCGCACTCGAGGCATTACCTCCGAGTCGAATCTCCAGATCCCCGTCCGTCCTAGCTTGCCTGGTACCGGTAAGCGAGTTTGCTGCTCTGCCGAAGCGGCTCAGGGCTACGAAGTTTCGTCTGTCCACCCTGCCATCGGCCTCCGGGGACCTGGTTTGTTGAGGGGTATCCTTAACTAAACCCACCACACGTTGGTAACGATATTCTCTGTTTCCAACTTGATACCCTGTCGACTATAGACAAGCTATATACGACTTCAAAGTCAAGAAATAATGTCGAATCAAGAAATTTTCTTTGTTGAGCATACTGATGTGGTGGATGGAAGAAATGGAGTTTTTTGCTAAAAGGCCTTTGATACCACAGATTTGGGAGATCACTGATATGCTGTGGAAGCATCATGCTGTTCTCTCGACTCTGGGCCGAAAAGCGTGTTCATTTGCCTACATATCTGGGATGGGCTATTGAGAAGGAGTGATGGCGGCGACTATTTGTTTACAATGAGCCGTTCGGTGGTGAAGAGTACAAATCTTGTATGACTAGGACGACGCTGCTTTGGTTCGTACTTGTTGTTCTTATATGGCTTTACTTCGTTTGTTGCCAGGGTCTCAGAAGTGGACTTTACGGCACTGAAAAGTATAGCACGAGAAAGAGGAGAGAAGAGAAGTTTAAGGAAGGTAATAGGTTTGATTTGCTATCAAAACCGAGCAGACAAACCCGGTCACCCAAGAATAACGACCCCGGCGTCAAAGAAGGAATCTGCAAGGTAATCGGTTTTGCATCAACTGGAGTTCAATTTGCCTTTTTTCTGCAATCAAGACACCCAAAGACCGCATTATGTCTTCGGAAACATCCAAAGCTTGAATCCACTCGACCTCGTCAAAGGCAGACTTTAGGAACTCAATGGCAAACAAACCAATCGATTTCGGAAGCGGATTCGAGCAAAAGAGTCCCAAGAATGATCTGAATTGAGGAGAGCGATGACGCTATGGCGAAATCTAATAGCTAGCTTGAAACAGTCCTCGCGATAGTGGACTCGTGGCAGTCATTTCCATTCCCTTATGGAACCAATTTTCGGATAGGAGAAGGACGCACGAGCAAAGCAGGACAAGCACGAAATCAAAAGCATTATGCTGGATCACTAAATTTCCTCCGCTGACCCCCTACACGCAACTGAAGCGAACCACTCACCATTCGTGACTACGTGATGCGCCAGAATCGAAGTTAGACAAACATCTGCATGCCGATCCGAACTATTGAAGCCTGAGGAAGCTCGAAGAGTAAGATTCGAGAACCGAAGTAGATAAGGTACGATCTTTACCATTGATAAACGACACCTGCAGATTGTGTTTAATTCATTTCAAGTTGTCTGATCGGGTTCATAACCGAATCGCAGACGCACTACCACGCAGTGCACTCTAGGGAATCCCTTCATTCGGAACTTCCAGGAACGCCCTCAACCACGGCCGTGAAATCCCGGAATCGTGTGGTTTATTGGACATGGTGTGCTCACGGTGTGAGTCATCTCCCAATTCGCTTGGCACAGACTTGACAGTATGTTACCTTACCTCTCCTTTTCCTCGAATTCTTTGTCCCAAGTACCCGAGAATGATCTGAATTGGGCGTAAGTGGCAACATCACCAAGTTATGTGTGTGTGGGTTTTGCAGGACTGGGTTTTCGTTGGTAGCGCTACGCGAACATCGTGAAGTTGAGTGTTACGAATGAGAAAGGTCGTTGGCTGAGGTGGAGATGAAAGAAGTCTTTCACAGACAAAACGAGCTTGAGGTAAGTTTGCGATGAATTAAGTATTGTTGAGTTTAGGGTGTTGATGTACGTGATATTCTGCCTGTGTTGTTGCCTTGCCCTTCATTTCTTATTCATGGTGTTGAGACTTGCACGACATTTCGTCCTTTTTACAATAACTCAACTATATCAAGTCTGGTGACATTCTGTAACAAGGTATCTATCCCGGTTACTCTAGGGAGGTCTATAAACTTCTACACCAATATACTTCTGATCATCATGAACTTGATTCCTTTTTTTTTAGGTGTGACGCCTGCGTGACCGCCAGGACCGACGAGCCTCAGGGTTGTCGGGGTTTTATGCAGGTGACATGATGCATGGTGAGCCATTATGAGTTCACATGAGTCCTGCTGAGCCCTAATGCGACAAAGTTCACTGCCATCGTGCTCTAACCCTAATGTTGGCTGAAGCCAACAAGGCTATCATATATGTCGGCGAGCTGAATGTGGTAGCCCGAAGCGACAGTGCTTACCCAGTCTTTCTGTGAATGTAGACTTGGAGATGAAGTATACAACCGGGAGGCAGTGCTGTATTTTTGGCTAAGAAAGAAGACTCCTGGCAGCTATTTCAGCGAGCTTGGAGTGCCAAAGCCGTCGTGAAACATCCCAATCGTCCCATAGACTTGTCGAAGTATCTCTTTTGAGATGACACTGTCAGCACCCCATTTTAGCCGTTGATCAATGCGTCTTCTTTGTTCCCTGGCAATATCTCTCGGTAGGCCCTGACACAGTGCAGTGAGATCGATCAAATTTGTGATGAAGACATTGGGCTCCGGTGCGTCGATAAATGCATTGCGAAGACAGTCCAGCTGAATCTCCCACGACGCATCGTGCTCTTCCAGACCATAGACTAAACCACCTCTTCGAAGCCAGAACAGGAGGCGTAGGTTCTTCTCGTCCCATGGACCGGTGATGAGGATCGTAGGTATGCGTATCCTTGGATGAACATCACAGCCACCCCATGATCCCACACTTTCGAAAGGTTTCCAGGACAGAACCTCCTGATAGTCAGCTTCAAAACACTCCTGTGAGTTGAAGTGCCCCACGCCGCCTTCGAAATGATGGCTGTGACCATAAATAAAGGGGTCACCGTCATCATCCAACCGAGGAAGATAGTGACGGTAATGTTGGTCTCTGGCGTATTTGTCTACCCAGGTTTGTTGCGCCTGGAGAATGAATTCTGCAGTGATCCAAGGTAGGGTTAATATGGTTGACTGAAATCAATAACATTAGATTTTCATAAACGCTCTCAAGTCTGATGGTGTTGACAAACCTGGAGTTGCCAATTACCAGCCACCTGGTTCTTATCTATAGCCACAAATTTCTCAGGATCTCCAAACGATTGTTCCCAAGTATCTTGGAAAGCCCATATGATAAACCTGATGAGAGTAGCCCGTCCGGATAGCTTTGATCCTATAATCGGTGCGGACCGGGGGAGGGCAACATTGGCGCTGTAAAGAAATATACTCTCCAAGATTTCAGCCGGAAGAGCTTGGAGAGCCGGCCTCCAACGCGTAGATCGAGAGGCGAGGACGTTTGATAGCGAGCGCTTCATCTTCTTCGAAGGACCGATTCTGTCGTCAGGTACAATTGTGGTAGTTTGCCAAGGGGATGGTTTGCCCCTCGATGGAAATTTTCGCTTGCCTCGTATACGTATAGGAGTAAGGCTCATGGCGTAAATTGTTCAGGAGTTGAGAGTCTGAAGTTGAAGAAACAGATTCGAGGACGAGAGTGTTGATATGGATGAGCCTAGTCGACGTAGGATTACTTGAGGCCGATATGAGCTTTAGAGAATAACATATAGCTCAAGTTGCCAACCCAAATACACCTTCCCTTGAGAGAAAAAAACATCGGCCGTTGACCATTGATGTGCTGATTCTAAAAGTGTCAACTTATGAGAAAGTTTAGTTGGCAGAACATTATGCAAGAGAAAAAAATGCCATCTATTGAAGATTCAATGAGCCATTTGGAGGCAAGGTGGAGGCGTGAATTCAAACCAAAGAGAGTCAAATTTGATAATTTATTCAATAGAGACAGAGTTATTCAAGTTTATCACATCTACGCAGGTACTAGAGAAAAATATCTACGGACTGTGTAATTGTTGTAAAACCACCCTCTCCCAATGTGTTGACGTCCATCCTGAATGAATGGCCCGTGCACCACCCGAGATCCGCCAGAACCAGTGGCTTGGTCCCGATGACTAAGGCGTTTTCGTGACATCGACTTTTCTTGATATCAACGATAAGAGCCTGTCTTCAAGAAGAGACGCCGCATCATATCCAATACCAATGCCGACGTAGTACGGACTCCCAGTGATGCAGTCAGCCCTGTGTCTTCCGGTTCCGTCACGAAACCTCCTGCGATTCCTTCGGTGTCAGTCCAAGAGGGCTTTCTCGAACGCAAATCATGGCCGAAACTCGATGACCACATCAGTACTATGTTGTCGCGCACGAACATTGGATACTCTTATGACGCGGAAACAATCCACAACTTTGGGAACGACATGCCAGAGAACAGTAACAGTACTGAAGCCAACCCTCTTCCATAGAGATCCCACCGCACGGAAACTTCAAGATCGTCATCAGCCTTGGACGTCCCAACGCTGCTTCAGCACCAGTCGAGGTGCGCACAGGTTGTTCAAGGGCCAAGACCCGAGTCCAGATAGCCCACCGACATGGGACAGGTTCTTCAAATTTGCAGGAAGGAAGGATGATAAATCTTTGAAGCCAGACGATCTCCCAAACCATGACGAATATTCCGACGGCTCGTCAATCTTTAACAACCGGCGAACACTCGCGGCCAAAGCTGCATCCGAGCCCCGATTGCGATGTACGGAAGTTGACGAGCATGGGAACGTAATTCTTGTTGATGGAGAATTCAAGAAGACTGAGCTTATTGCCAAGGTACGGGCGTCTCGGCCACAAGGAAGATTTTTAAAAAATATAAAAACTGACAATGGATGCTTTCAAGTTCGGCTTGTTGCCTCGAGATTTGCGAAAGATCGACTCGTCAAACTTGCCTCATATCCTTATTCGCCCTTCGGCCATTTTGCTAAACCTACTCCATCTCAAGGTCCTGATCAAACATGACCGGGTGCTTCTATTCGATATATACGGCTCAAAGACATCATACCCGCAATCGGCCTTCATGTACGACTTACAGGGTAAACTACAACAGAAAAACACACAAGCATCAGGTGCTCTACCATATGAGTTCCGAGCATTGGAAGCGGTGTTGACCTCAGTGACGTCTGAACTTGAAGCCGATTTCGAGGCGGTGCGGGAGCCTGTCATGCATATTCTTAGCGAACTGGAGGACGATATTGATCGAAGCAAGCTCAGAATGCTCCTCATTCTATCCAAGCGAGTGGGCACCTTCGAGCAAAAGGCAAAGTTGGTCCGGGATGCCATTGAAGACCTCCTTGAAGCAGACGATGACCTTTCCGCCATGTACTTGACGGAGAAAACACATGATCTTTACAGGGGAGAGGACGACCATACAGAAGTAGAGATGCTTTTGGAGTCTTACCACAAGCTGACTGACGAAATCGTGCAAGAAGCCGGCAACCTTGTCTCTGGCATCCGAAACACGGAGGAAATGTAAGGAACCCTTACCCTTGACTTAATGCTGATCATACCACTCACTCACAAATGTAGCGTTCGTGCAATTCTGGACGCCAATCGAAACGCTCTCATGTTGCTTGATCTCAAATTCAGCGTTGGAACACTAGGCCTGGCCATGGGAACGTTCCTTGCTGGTCTCTACGGCATGAACCTGGAGAACTTCATCGAGGAGACGAACTGGGGTTTCGCTGGCGTCACTGGTGTCTCAGTCGTCTTTTCGCTTGCCGTATGCTGGTATGGCCTAACCAAGCTGCGCCGCGTGCAGCGCATCAAGATGATGGATGACGAGCGACCGCGGATCCCCCGCGGGCAGGCCTATTTCCCCGATGATCGCTCGGCGCTGGGGCTCCTCGATAACAGGAACCGCGAGATGTTGCGACGAATCAACATGCAGAAGGCCGTATCGCAGAAGAAGAAGTGGTTTTGATGATTTTGCGTTCACACAGACCTATGTTGTTGCAAAATTAGATTCCCTGGCTCAGTGGCACAAATTCAGCCACGTGTATAAACTAGATATTTCTGGAAACTACTAGATACCTACTCATCTCAATGAGGTTGGAGTTGAAGCGAAAGATACCCAAATGCGGACAGCACACACATCATGACAGGCATCACCGTCCGTGAAAAGACTGCAATCTCGGACCGTAATGGCACCCTGCAAATATGACGACCAATGAGACCACCAGAACAAGGCCAATGACATCCAGATTCCTCCATTTTGTCCATCTTGGGGTCTCGATCGTCGCGGTGACACCAATGCCCTATCGATTGATCTCATCATGACAGTGTGACGTCAGAAACCATTCCTTTTTAGCCCTCCATGATACCTCGTTTAATCAAAGCCTGGTCCTGGTCATGGGCGGCTGGCTGGCTGGATTGAAATTAAGGTGATGTTGCGTTACAAGACACAATCTGCAGGCAGGCAAGGGAGGGAAGAGGAAATCAGCGGAGTCATTTTGCAGGGAATCGTCTCGAATAATTGATTTCCCTGACGTCGAACGCAACCTCAAACAAACCCGCAACGGGCTACAGCGGCAATAAGACATGACAGGGCCTTGTTTTCTTGGAGGACTAGCCACATCAAGAACGTCATCATGATGTTACAGCCAATCAAATGATGACCTGTCATATGTAGCCACAGCCGTTGGTGTGGCTGGTGGCTGGGTCATGAGGGGATCGGAGATCGCAACTGACGTCAGGAAATAACATGACGAAGGAAAATTGCAGAAGGCACGATTCAAGAAAAAAACCATGCAGCAGGTACGATGGCCAAAGCAACTGACTTCAGATATATAAGGATGTGACCTGGAAGGAATTTTACTCCTTCAACACCAACTTCAGACCTACAACAAAATCTCAGTCTTATCTAAGACCTCTACAATCACAACCACAGAACAAATACACAAATCACCTACAACACCTACAACACCTACAACACCTACAACACCTACAACACCTTTCAAGAATCCAAAATGGGCGGTGTTATGTCTTGTGTAAGTCACGCCCCCTAGACTCCCCCCATCTAGGAGAAACACATGATATTGGCCTATACACCAAAATCAACCGATCTACCACCAAACCCAGTTTCCTGTTTTCTTCTCCCTCTTCTCCTTCAGTCTCTCTGCTTTCTTTCCACCTCCCCCCAGCCTCTCTTTAAACTATTGCTAACAGACTTAACCAGATCCGATCCTGTCTTCAGACTATTGGAGACCTAGTCATGGCAATTATAGGAGGAATTGGCCGAATTATTACAGCAATCGTAAACGGCATCGTCCGGCTATGCGGGATCCTTGTCAGTTTCTTAACCTGTGGCTATTGTGGTTCGAAGGGCGGTCGAACAAAGCGCCGAACGCGCTCCCATATGCGGACTACGAGAGTCTAGCACTTTGACGAAGGAATGGTTACGGAGGAAGGTGCCTTAGAAAAAGGCTGTATTCGGTTTCGTTTGTGATTTATTCTGTATGCCTATTTCAGTAAAGAATACCCAGATGGCAAGTTTCTACGATAGTGTTTTCAGAGCTTTTGTGCGCTTAAACGTTTGTTGCCAGCTTCCCGACAAGTGACCATAGAGGCGGATGCAGTCGTCCGCATAAAGGTCGTATTATTGTGGAGAAATACCAAAAGGGTAAAGACGTTTGCAATACAATCAACATTGACATGTTACTACATCGCCGCTTATCTAAAAGCCGTCCATCTTAAATCTGAACCTCAAAGCCGCCTGAAATGGACGTCTCATAGCACTGAATGCTTAAACCACAACTAACTACTCATCGCTCGGGGCTTCACCGCCGTCTTGCTGAGCGCTGGACTGTAACGCTTTTGCAGCTCGTTTGTACTCGTTCTTGATCTCAGTCTTGACGCTGGCAGGAGGCTTTCGTGCCGCGCGCTCCTGGCCACGGAAGGCAACTCGCTTGCCCTCACTTTTCGGGACTCCGCGTGAAGCAAAGGCATTACGGCTAACTCCGTCGTCCGCAGTAATCGGGTCTTCTGCATAGAGTGAAATGGCATTCTCATTGGCCCGTGGGCAATAACGCGTTGCATGCGTTTCGTTGCAAGTCGTGCAGCGGACAGTGTGCTTGCAATGGTGAGCTACATGTCCTGGCTGCAGACACCGAGAGCACCACTCAGTCTATTGGGGTCTAGATTTGCCCTACCCAATGAGTAGATGGCATCTCTTTCCCGTAGGAACTGGACGGCGCTGCCGATACGGGATTTTTCTTGAATAGATCTTTCCTTGGCGATGAGGATAGTGGACAATTCAGCACGGCTGAACGCCACGGCTACTCGACGGGGATCATCAATAAATCCTCGTCGGCCCGTCCGAACGATATCCACGATGATAACAGCCCCGGAATGGGAGAGTGATCCGTCTACGGTTCTCACCTCAACCAAGCCAGGCGGGAGTTCTGCGGCCGTCGCCTCTTTGAGCATCAGCTCAATGTGTCGTTTCTGGACCGCGTACATAGTGATGATGAGGATGGATCCACGTCTAACCTTGACGTCTTGGCCGCGTTGAAGTTCGTCTGCATCTCTGGCATTCAAGATGCTTGCCTCTCAGTAAATCTGGATGGCCAGCGATACTGCAAGCCGCGCAGTTGCTGGGTTCGCGTATGATGTGCCGATTTGGATTTCTTGGGCTTCTGGGATATCAATCATGATGTTTGGGTACAGCGAATTAGTCTTGGACGCGATGTAATTAGCCATTCCGGTAGTCGCGGGAGTAGCTCTCTTGTTCACAATGTGCATCTGCCCCTCGTAAAACTTTTCACGGACGAAGTCGGCGGCTTTTCCATGGGCGCGGTAATTGGACTTCAACCTAAACAGCAGAGCGCCCGATTTCTCCATGCGTTCAAATAAGCTTGTCGCGCGCTGAGGACCAAAAAAAGACTGCTAGTCCTTACGATCCAAAGTCGTGACGACAGGCCCGAATTGTTTGATATCCCCGACTAAGAGGAAAGACGCCTGGGGACACTTCGACATAGGGATAAGAGACAATGATTATGGCATTCTGGCGGCTTCATCGAGGACAACAAAGTTGTACTCAAGACCGGTGTGATTTTTAATTTGACCAAAGGTAACCGGCGTACAGCAAAGGACGGCGGTTAAGCCGGCGGCGTGGATGAGCAGTTCGCGGGCATGCTGCTCATTGTCAACACGGTTGAGGTTAAATGCCTCAGGGTCCGTAGTCTTCTGACGATACGCATGAAGGTAATTGTCCCACTCGCCAGGATTCTCACGCGCAAGCTTCTTGGCATACTCAGAAAGCGTAGTCGGACCCCGACAAGCCGATGACTCATTGAACCTCATCTGTATCTGATGATTGATGTGGTTGGCAAGACGTCTATCCTGCGAAGTCGCATGTGGTTTGTTTTCCATGCTGATCAGGTCAGGTTCCCTATCCGATTCAGAGAACATGTTGTCCATTTCTTTCTTCCAGGGGCGCGCCCGAAGTATGATGGCATCAGGTTGTTTTTTGGACAGCCGGACCTGGGCGTCATTACAAAGTTGGTTCTCTGCGACAAGCCATGCGACTCTGGGTATGATAGAAGTGTCTATAGCCTCCTCCTGCTGATTACCAAGGGGCTCGGTTTCCCAGGCTTCAGGGAGCTGTGGGCCTGTAGTAAAAGTCGCGAGCTGATCATGGCTGGTCTCGTCACATGCCCAAGCATTGGAAGTAGCAGCTCCAGTTGGCGCCTCTTGATTGAGCGCATTATTGAACGCCTCATCGAAGTCGCCTCCATTGTCAGAATCGTCTTCTTGGTCGGAGTCATCTTCAGACGTGGCTTGGCCTTGTGGCATAGGAGGGTAGGCAGTAACCACGGCATGCTTACAGGGCTCAGAAATGACCGATAAAACAATATCTTCTGCAAGACTAGTTTTACCTGAGCCGGGGGGTCCTGTAACTGTGGCGTAGCCAAAAGGAACTCTGTCGAGATGACTAAGGACGTCATGTCGTTCACCGGTGTACTCATGCGTCTGTACTTGACGTCCAAGAGCTGGGTATTATTCGAGCCAATTATGCAGATTTTTGTTCTCTCCAAAACGTTGGGCCCAAGTCCAGAAGTTCTTGGAGATTGCATTTTCTCCCAGGCTATTTATTTCGGTCACAGCCGCACATTCAGCCTTGATACTTGTATCATCGGGCTTGACCCACGCCTTGAACGTAACCGTCTTGTAGTTGGTGGTAGCCGGACCGTCCTTGACAGGCACCCACATGTTGGTGAGAAATTCATGTAGTGGGCCTTTGATAGTGACATGTGACAAATTCAGTTTGACAGGAGGCTTCTTCATCCCAATAGGCCAGTTGGACTGATTGGCCGTCTTGACTTCGAGAATACCTATATTTGCGGCAGTGCCAGGTGGTAAATCTCGCACGACGGCGGTGAAGGCCTCTCCGTATCCTGAAATTCCCTGCGTGGAACGGCCAGGACCATTTTCGCGGACAAAAGTGCGCACACGGGTACCCCAATCAACGTCGTTCTCATCATTTCGTTGACGGAGGACGTCTGCAAGACCCTGTGCGGTTGCTGCAAGCTGGACGTTGAGTGGCCTTCGAGCATGCTCGGCGATAGCTTCTGCGCTTGGCCGGGGCAATATTCCATAGAGGAAAGATGCGGCGAACGCCTTGAAGACATCATTACGGATAGTTTGCAGCTTTTCCCTTAGGCGTTCTTCTCTAGCTTCGTGTCCCTTTTCAGCCGCCTTATCAAGATCTTGCTGACATCTACTCTCTGCCATCTCGCCCTTGGTTTCTGCAAGACGAAAGTTTCGTAGCAATTCATTCGTGACATGGTGGACTTGTTCAGCAGAGAATCCGTTAGGCGGCATGGTGCGTGCGTCGTATTCCGTTTTAATGTACACTTTGAAGGGAATATTGACGTCGGGGAACATGTCGGCTACGCCATTGGATAAGTCGACAACGAAGTACCAACGAAGTGGTTGGTTATCTGCAGCAATGCCGTAAACTTGCAAGTCGTCATTTTCTGATTCCCAAGTAGAGTAGGGATCCTTGATAACAACGGCCTGGAGGTTGCTTTCCCAAAGCTTGTTGGCCAGCTCATCCGCCAAGACGATCTCTTCGATGGCGCCTCCCATGACAGAAACTGTCTGGTGTTCGCGTCGACAAAGACGGTTGTTGAGGGAACGGGCTTTTCGGGATGTATTAAATCCTCCATCTCGAAATTACCAAAAGACAGGTCGGTGTAGTTTGTTCTGACCTTCTGAAGGATTTCGGTGTAAGGTCGAACATATCCGTCAATATTCTCCAGCGCTGCCCACCAAGCATCGTGAAAGGTCTTTTCGGGAAAGAACCAGAGTCGGATTGACGCTACGTTGGGTAGGGTTAAACGTTCGAGTACGTCGTCTGCAACGCTGCGAAGAGCTTGCGGATGGTTCACACGTTCCTGCTGGAAGGAAGGCGTCTTGATAATGATGACGTCTTGGTTGGCAACGTCAAGACGAAGTGTGCGGATGGTATCAGTGGTTTGGTGAATATCACAGGCTGGACGTCCATCGTCTTTGGGGACAATATTTGGAAATGGGTCCGGAACTGTCTGTGAAGAGCCGAATTGATCCAAGTCTGTAGGTACATGGCTCAGTAGAGGCATAAGCGACGTCTCGTCTTCAGAGTCAATATCAACGATGTGCGGCTTATCCACAAGATAATCCAACGGAATAATCATTTCCGCGAACAGGTGGCTCTGAGACAGATGACGAACCACAAATTTGAGCTTGATGGTAGGCTTAACGAAAAGACCCATCTCAATGTTGGCACGCACGTGAAGACCCTTGAAGGGTCCCAGACCAAGGCGCTGAATGGTTTCATTCGCGAAACCAGGCAAAATGACGTCGTCAATATCCAGGAGAATGTGCACCTAGCCACTCTGTGATGATTTTTGACGGTCCATACCAAAGTCGTTTTCACATCCGCCAAGTTGACCAATGTTGTCAGCATCTGGGCTAACATCGGCGGCGAGATCCTCTCCTACATCCTCATTTGTCTCAAGTGGTCTGATAGGGCCGACTGTAATAGGAGACAGCTCGTCTTGATTCTGCTCGATAGCAATGAGACCCTCAACGGGTGCTTCGTTTGAGCTAGACGGGGTAGGTAGGGTAGGCATGTTAGTTGTAGATGCCTCGATTCCAGAAGACTACAGGCAATGTTAGCACGAGTTCTAAATTTGCATTTTTTTTTTAAAAAAAAAATATATATATATAATATAAAAAATACATACTGCTGAGATCTCTGTATGACTAGGCGTATGTGCAAAAGAAGAGGGGTTTTGGACACGGAATAGCGAGAGAGCATTCTCCAACCTCGAACGTTTCCACGGAGGGCGATCATGCCCGGTAGGGTCTTCGGGTTCCTTAGACATGCTGACGTATATACGCCTTTCGATAAAAAGTAACCGCTTGGTCGATGTTGACTGGTATTGAAAGAAGTGAAGGGGGATGTGAGATGATGAAAAAGCGTGTTATGCAGAAATCGTTGAACACCTAGACAACCACCGCGGTTGATTGTTTTTCTTCTGGAGACTGTTTGCAGTGGATCCTGGCAGCTGGCAACGGCTGGCAACCACTGAGGATAGAAAAATGGTCCTTTACTAACCCAATCGGCTAACAACGTAGTGAAGGGCGAGGAAAATAATCATACGCCGCGTCAACGTATGCCTCATCCCTCAGCAAATCTGTAGACTTTCTGAGGGGGCGCCAGCGAGATCAAAAGACGCACTCGTTGGCCAGTGTTGTGTTTTTAAAGTCGTCCTATTAACCTGCGGTATCACTGGATATGGATTCTGGTTTTTTAGCGCAATTTTTCAATGATTTTTAGCATAAGCATATAAAAAGCAACTGCAAATCGTTAAGGAGGTTTGAGGATGTTGGAGGAAGAGGAAGATAAAAGCCGCCGCTTTGGAAGAGTGCATTCAGTGGGGTTGGCGAGCAAGGTTGATAGATACCTTCGGCTAGGAGGTGTCAAAAAACGTCTGACGTGAAGATCTGGATGGTGAATGTGGATTTCCGCCTCAAGACGTATTTTAAAGGAGTACAATCTTCTGTTTGCTAATGCCAGTAGTCACATACTGTCAGCATAGGTACTTTTGATTAGCCAGCGACCACTGAAATAAGTGCGTTACACAATCGTCAGTTGCCAGCTGTATGAGCCGCATGTATGTGTACTTCCAATGCATTGGGTAAGCCGGCTACAAATCACTCCTTATCTTTTATTGAGACATTAAGAGGCACACAATTATTTCAGAACGGCGTGACGGCTATTATGTTCTCTACGTTGAAGATGAGAATGATTCCTTCGTGAGATGCCATACCGCATCAAGTTATAACTGTAATAATGGAAAACGCGACGGAAGATCTTCGGTGACTTGACGTTTCAGTCGCCATACCCGGCCATGTGGTAATCGGTGACGGATACTTATTGAAGGATAATGGTAAGACAGAAAAATAGCATTGGATAATTTGATGGTTTTATATCAAGATTTAATAATATAAGCTATAGAAATTTGCATACTTCGGAATACAGTCACTACCTCTAGTCTACCTTGGTACTTACCTCGAGGAAACCTGGAAGGAATCGCAGAATTCATACAGTATACATCCTGCTCTTTGCACGCTTACACTGTAGGGAAAGACCACAACGCGTGCGTTAGATCTCACAAATTCCACAACAACAAAGCTGAACTCGCCTACCTACCTACCTACCTAAGATAGATGGTTAATATCCTCCATTTTTGTTATATATTTTGGGCTTTTTGATGTCGTTTTTATGCCTCGTCTTACCTTAGGCGGCTTACCTCACTACCTTCATAACTATACGCGACTTAGCCAGCCAGAGCGTTGCTCTGGTAAATACGTAAAGACATCATGTCTTGCGCTTCCGTTGCGCCCCCCGTTCTTGTGCTGGCACCAAGAACGGTCTTTCCTTTTCTACTATTTTCGCTATAGTTTGACGGTTGACACCTCCCTGCCTTCCCTGCCTATGTCGGACCTTCCCACAGGACTCGACATCTCTTTCCCATTTGTATCTTGACCAGCAAATCAGTGAGTATCGCACCTTCCTCTGCCTCAAGTCACCCTGTCTAATCCCCAACAGTTTCCCAGCAAGGTACGGACTGGTTCTTTTCTTTTTCCATTCTTCTTTTCCGTTCTTCTCTTCTCCCATCCTTTTCCATCCCCCTCAAATCTCTGAGCTGTAAAGATATCTTCCTTCTCGCTCGATACTTGAGTCTGTGCCGTCCAGAGCTTCATTTCCTGGCACTCGTCTTTACTCAAGATGTCTGACGGAGGGGACTACGAACCCTCAGACGACTATGACTCCTCAGATGAGGAATTCCTGCCGCCCCTAGACAAATATGCCAATGTCGGCAAAGACAGCATCGAGAGCCTCATCTCGAATGCTGAAGAAAATCGACGAAATTCAAAGATGCTCTACAAGCAATTGCAGCCTGAACTCAAGACGCAGTCTTCCACATACAATTTTAATCTCTGGGGTAAACGCTTCGAGGCTTTTGTGGAATCTTTGGGTGTAAAGTACGCACTCCTTCAGTTATATGCAATTATTGAGTTCTGACGAAGTTAACAGATCTGGCGATACGCCTACGGAGGCTCATCTCTGTCGGTTCTTTGCAGTGTTCCCGACCGTAGGTAACGGTCGTAACGCTAACAAGACGTATAGTCTCAGTACTATCCAGGGAGGCCTCTCAGCTGTCATCAAATGGTGCCAAGTCAACTATCCAGACTGGAAGTTATCTCCAGCTGGAGGTATGAAATTGAGTAAGTTATTCGTCATGTGAATGGTGTAACATGAATACTCATGTTCATCCACAGAAGCCGTCATGAACACACTCGTCAACACCGGTAAGGTCTCTACTGCCCCCGCACCCGGATCTACGAAGCAATGGGTGACAACTCACGACGTCCGTCAACTCGTATCAAATTACCTCCAAGCTGGCGTCCAACTCGGTTTCACCGAGTGGGACAAATCCATCTTGAACGTCCTATCCATGGTCCTACTAGCAGCAACTGGAGCACGACCAGGAGATGTTGCTCAGCCAAGTCGTTATTCAGTCGGGTATTTTCTTCGCTAGGAGCACATAGTCATTGCCCGGTCTTCCGAGACGAACCGTCTCATAATGACACTCACAATTCACTACGCCAAAGGAAAGAAGTAAGATTACTCCCAACGCTTCTGATGCCCACTGGACGCTGACATGATATGCTAGGACTGATCCAAATGAAGTCATCCACCATGAGTTCAACGAATTGACCGATCCTTCAGATAGTCACCTTTGCATTATCAAGTGGCTCATTGTCTGGGCTCTCCGTACCGGTGTTGTTCGAGCTACCTCCTGGGCAGAGCTCAAACAGCAGATTGACGCACATCCCATGCACGTTGTCGAATGGAATCTTCCCAAACGTCCCGTCCTCTGTGCCTGTGAGAAAGGCGGCATGAGTAAACTCAAGTACGACACGCCGCCTGTTTCTGGGGTCCTGATGATCAAGATCGACCAGATATGTGCACGTACTCCCAGCGCCCCCAAAATCAGGCCCTACGACTTTCGTTGCGGTGCTGCATTTGAGGTGGCGACTCATGCAAGTGAATCCCAGTCGGCTAGTGTTGTGGCCGGTGAGGCTGCAGCGGCTCTCTTACTCGGACATAGTGGAAGAACGGCTGCAGAGGGCGTGACAAAAAGATATATCGGCAACTTTGGACGTGACGAATGGACTCCCCGTGTCAAAGCAGCAAAACCACGTGAGCGGGCAGGCCAACGTCTCATCCTACTTGCGAACCCAGGAGATACACCTACTCCCAGGCCAGGACGACTTAAGCCAAAGGATGTCGTAGAGGCTTGCAAACGAGCAAATGTCGACCCTTTAGACAGAAACCAGCGCAACGTAATAAAAAAACGCATGAGAATTCAGCAACGCAATGACACTCGGGATGCCGCTTTCAAGGCAGCTGGTGCTACTCCGACTTCCAAACCGACTGGCAATCCAGCCTTCCGCCCAGCCGCCAATCCGGCCTTCAACCCAGCCTTCAACCCAGTCGTCAACCCAGCCGTCAACCCAGCCTTCAATCCAGAGGACGATCCAGAGGACGATCCAGCCGACAAACCGGCGTTCAGCCCAGCCGCCAAACCAGCCCTCTATCCAGCTGCCACCCTTCAAGACGGTGTGAATATTGCTAGCGACAACTTTAGCGGTCTGGGCGAAGAATTCGTCTCCAATGAGAACTCCCAAACCGCATCCGCGAGTATTGTTCCAAAGGCACCTCTGGTACACGAAGATTCTGTGGCTACTCCCTGGCTGGCTGAAGCTGATGTCTTTATCGACTATTTCGCGCGAATCAATGTTTACCATTACTCCGGCACGAAAAATGTTTCCTTGCCTTATTATTTTGTTGTTGGTGGAAGTCGCGACCCGCCGACCCGGTTCTTCATGCGATGCAAAAACCATCCTGTCTGTGATTTTGCGACCCCTAACATAACAACTCTTGAAACCCACCACGGCCGCTGTATGGTACCCCTGAATGGAGGTATTCGGAGAGTGTCTCGAGGCTCTGCTCACATGTCACCATCATAAAGCAGTTCTATCAAGTGAAGATCTTTTTGGGCGAACTGCTGTTTTTATTCCACATTCACCGTCTTTCATCTATCTGCGTTTTAGACGCGACATTTTCTTATCTGGTTGACACAATTGTTGTCATTACTTGCGTTGCTATAATTCTGGAAGGTGGCTCACAATTATGTTTTAGAAATTCCTCAAGAGTCTATGAGATGACAAACTGGGACTGTTAGTACCTTATACTCCTCAAACAGACAATACAAGCTAAATTCCCAGTATATGCACATAGTGTTGTGTTGTGGTTATTCTAAAGTGCGCTAGGCCAGAAAAGGTATTTTGTGCATAGAAACTTGCAGCTTTGCATGATCTCCTTTTGCACTCTGAGCTTAGGATCTTTATATGTGCATTTAGACTAACAATCCATATTTTTAGGAGTTCAGAAGGAGCTCCTCAGAAATACCACATTTAATGCCGGAAGTAGAGAAATCCCCAGACCAAACCTCCAAACTTCCCGAATTTGGGCACATCTTCTTTCCATTCAACACCACACAGAGGCACGAAGATCGCCAACTGCACCACAACGGTAAGTCCTCAGTGGTAATACGATATCAAATCTTACTTCTCATTACTCCTATTCACCGTATTTTGGGGGTTCCCCCCGTGCGCGCCGTCTTTCCTGTCAGCGGCTCAGGAGATCGCAATCTGTGCTCTCTGCTTCTTCCACAGTCAGTCTTTTCGTCTAGTTTATCCCTCTGTCACTGACACAATCTAGGCGCATACGCAAGATGTCGTCTTCAAAGGGAGACGGGAAAGGAAAGGGAAAGCAAGTTGCTGCACCTCACCAACTAGTTTCCGACCCCTTTAAAATTGACATTTTCCACGATCTTAAAGACGCGAAGAGACTCGTCAAAAAGAAAGATTACAGGGCCATCATCAGAAAGGTCATCGAGAGATACGACGAAATTCGTCAGTCTCCAAACATATACCATGGATCCCAGGAAGAACTCTACAAATACCTGATCGAAGAGGACTGGGTACCTCAACTTGCCGAGACGCAGAGCCAAGCCAAGCTGTACAAGCAGTTGACGGGGAACTCTCGCCAATGCCCCCATCATCGCAAGCGTGGCCTGGAAAACCATGAAGGCTTCCGTCCCTGCGATGCTCTCATATTGGTGGAAAGAGGAATTTACCGGCACCGAAGCATTCTTCCCGACCAGTCAGATGCCCCCGGAGGCGCAGCGACAGAAAGTTCTAGGTAATACGCCTAAGGATTTCAAGAACAAGTTCAGCATGTGGTCCTCATCGGAACAGCACACGACATCGAATGCCAAGTCGTCTGGGTCGAAGTCAACTTAGGAAGGCGACCAAGACTACGCTGGCGAGGCGTCAACTGAGTGGGAGGACAGTGAAGAGGAAGGCGTATCTCATTTTCTTCAGAAGGCATCGTCGTCTCACAAGGCGAAACCCCGGGTTATCAAGCCATACCAATGGCATCCAACAACCGGTAATGCCTTGAATCCTGAGATGCAAATGAGTGACGAAGAAGACTCTGAAAGCCTATCTAAGGCAAAGGAATCGTCATCTCAAAAGACGACCCCCATGGTTGTCGATGCAGGCAAAGCGGCTGCATCTAGCAAGGCAGATTCCCCTGCTGCCAATTCAGAAACAGCAGCTACATCTAGCAAGATTATTGCCAAGCTAAGCAACACGACTGCATCTAGCAAGACGGATTCTCCTATTATTGGCCAAGATAATACTGCTACGTCTAGCAAGACAGACCTCTCCGTTGTCAACCCAGGCAACACGACTGAATCCAGCAAGACGAAACCGGTCATTTTCCAGTCAGGCCCCGCGTTCACTTTGCCAAGTGCCGCTAAACTTCCAGTCAACACCGCTGGGTCTAGCAAGCCGGACACTTCTACTTTCCAGAAAGGGTTCCTAACAAGGGCCTACCACCAGGCAGCGAAGCCGGGTTCTCCGATTGTGGACGTGAGAGGAAATACCGTTACCAGTTCAGTCAAACCCTCTACATCCAGTGCGCCGGATACTGCTATTTTCAAGCAAGGCCCTTCGTTCCCCTTAGCAGGTAGCACTCCCACTCGCCCCAAGACCCCTGAGCCCAGCGTCAAAGTTGCGCCTATTTTCAAGACGTCTCATTCTCATAATGGCGACTCTCTCCTGAAGACGGCAATCAACCGGAACGCTGAAAAGTTACCACGCCCCAGTCAACTCAACCCCGCAAGTGGCGGAACTTTTGTGTTTGGTGGCTCCCCTAGACACGCAGACAAGTCGACAGCCTCCTCTCCCCAGCAAGACTGTCCGAGTGATGCTGAGTGTGATGAAGCGGAAAAGGCTGTAGAAAACGCACTGCAATCTTACAAAAAGTCTCAAAACTTTCCGCCCCCCGAACCTGATACTCAAAAGAGGCGCAGTTCGGTTGACATTGGGTCAACGAACCAAAAACGGCAAAAGCTAGCTGGAAATGGCGACTCCGATGGATCCCTTGATGGACCTCCCGATATAAAGACCTTATCTGATGGGACCAGAAACTTGAATACGCGTATGTCCAGCATGGACAAAGACGTGGACTCGCAGGCGTTTCTAGACAGCGAGCCCGGAACGAGGCGTACGCTTGACGAATGGAAGATCTGGGCCTCAGTTTGCATCAAGGGTCTCGGAAAAAGATTGAGGGAAGTGGAGGGCCGTCAAGTGAATTCCGCGCTCATTGAACAGCGATTGACCTGGCTTGAGGATGAGTTTCGTCGTTCTGACGGTGGCGGACGTCCCAATGAGCGTTCCTCATTTGGCGCTGGCGACTGGGATTGGATCCAGGCGAGGATGGAGGATAGACATCATCACATTGACAGGGTAGTCACCGACTGTACTACTGATCTTGTGAATATTGGCAGGGAACTCATTCACAGCCAGGGAAACGTCATCAGCAATATCGAGAAGCACTTCGGGGCTGAAGGCGGTGGTTCCAACGCGCCCAACAAAAACCTCGAGGACGGCATTCAACGTTCTGGGGAAGTGCACAAGACCCTGGATGACAAAGCGAGGAAAATTGACCTTGCCGTCCGTCGCATTGAGCAGCTCCTGGACGATCTCGACCAGAGACGTCAGGCAGGAGACGCAGAGCTCCGTACGCAGAACGAAAAACTCCGTAAACAGAATGAGGCTTCGCGCAAGCAAAGCGACAAGATCTTGGAAGAAATATTAAAAATCTCCAAGAATGAACAGGAAACGGAAAAATTTCAGGCGTCTATGAAAGCGCGGACTCAGCTGATCCTGAAAGCGGTCACCAAGATTATGGGTGAAGCGGAAGTTCCGCCAAGCGCCCAGCCAGAGACGGCAACATAGAGGTATAGTATCCGTGGTCTACATATATGGGTACAAGATATACTAACCTCGCCACAGGCGCTTACTATGGAGACGGCAGCATTGCTGGGGCACTAACTATTTGATGGGATACTCATGGTGCTTTGTTTTTTCTTAGGACAGTCGTTGACACAGAATGGGATTTTCAAGTCATTTGGAACGGGCTGACGGACGTCTGCATGCATTAGCCCTAAATGGGATATACATTCAAATTTACAGCCAAAGGTTCTCAGGGATATGCATAGTTTCGTGGTGGGATAGGATCGTTGCTATAGACCAAATGAAGTGGTTTGGTTACTATATTGTGATTAAACTGACTTATTATCATGATTCTCACATAAGGACAAAACAATCGGCCGAATGATCACAGCAATCGTCAACGGCATCGTCCGGTTCATTGGAATACTGGTCAGCTTCCTCACCTGTGGCTATTGTGGTTCGAAGGGAGGCCGAACGAAGCGCCGGGACACTCTCACATGAGGACGACGAGAGTTTAGACGATGAAACACTAGGGGGAACTTCTTTGTGATACCAATTTGATAAAGGATAGGGGAGGGGGGAAACTTTGTTAGTTTGCGGAGGAGTCTGGCACAGCCGTTTGTGGTTTCTTTTGTGATTTCTTTTTATGTTCATCTGTCAGCATTAAGATATCCAATCCTTACGATTCTCTGCAAAAACTTTGACCATGTTACAAGTCGTTAGTGCACAGTTTAGAATTCACTGGTGATATAACTTCACTTTGACTGCTGATTGTGATGATGGTGATGGTTAGAATTTGGGTAAGATATCTTGTTTGTCATTTCAGTGCATTCAATGAATATATCCTGATTCACTCTCGTTGTATAAATCTACCATTTTGAGATTGGCTTTGTATCAATCGTCTTCTTCCATGACGTTGCGGTTAAAAAATCCATGGATCTGTCGTCCAGCCGTTGCGCCGACTAGAGGTGCCAATTCTTGTACCGTCATGTTGGCAACCTCACGAATACTCTCAGTCTTGAGCACCAGATTCTTGATGTTTTGTGGAGTCACGCCTGGGACGATGGCAAGCATATCCTGGGGCTCCTGGTTAAAGGCCTGCTCCTCAGCCCGTGTGTCCTTATCCAACCCAGCCCTAACAGCGGCAATCGGGTCTGGCTCTTCCTCCTGAGTCTTGAGTGACTCAAAGATCTCGGCCGTCTGGTAAGGAGACGAGGACCAAATGATGCGTAACTTTGGAAACGCTAGAGTCAGTAATACTAACTTGGATTGGAGGTCGGATGACATGTTGGTCGGGGCAACACTGTTCAAGCTTCCAGATAAGTCGGCAAATGGCTCCAGTGTGAAGGACTTGTTCTGGTCAAACTCGATGAGCAGAATCGCGCTTTTGTAGTACTGAAACATAGTCTCGGCTTGACTGTAGAGCCGACCATCCTTGAATGAGGAGATCAAGTCACTGATAGATTTGCGTTCTACGCAGATATTTGGTGATAGGATGTAGTCACCAACTGTGAGCATGCATGGTACAATTACCATAGAGCGGCCGTGGAGCAGAGACGGTAGAGATGATCGGAATTCTCGTACGTCTACCACAACACGTGGCGGCTCAGCTGTTGCCGCCAGCCTTCCACCACCAGCAATACGTGTGTTGACGGTACGGAGAAAAGCCTCTTCAGGATCCTCAGCCGGATCCACGGTCATGACAAGGGACATGCTTGCTCTCTCCTTGATGAGTTTCGTAAATGCATCTTTCTCTCGTCGAACGGATGACAGGTATTTCTGCTCCTCCACCGAGCCACCATAGTACATAAAGTATACCCTAACATTCCTGTCGTTATGCGATGATCGGTACACTTCAACTCGACGAATAAAGGCGGCGTCCGGCTCATACATAATTATGTATCGCGGTTTGGTTTCCTCGAGGACATGTTCGTCCTGATCTCCATCGTATGCGTGTATGACGACTAGGTCTTGCATATCATATAGTTTGAAGTATTCCTCCATGTTGTCAAGGGGATCTGCTACAACGTCTTCTTTCTGCTGTGCTTCCTCTTCTGTAATCTGTACCTCAGCCATGAGATCAGCAACTTCTCCCGGTTTCTCGATGTACTGCATGATACTGCCATTCTCAGCACGACCCATGCTTACGCCAGCATTTCCTCCGCCACGCACTCGTCGTCGCTTGTTTGCAGGAGCCTTTCCGCCTCTTGACCCTGCAAAACCTGGACGAGTGTCGGCGGCCCCATTCAGGGCCTTCTGGTTTTCAGAAAAGAGAGTGGCGCTGACCTGAGCAAATTGTCTCTTCCATTTCAAGTAGTTCCTCAATCGCCTTCGCATCATGAAAGCTGCAGAGGGCTTGTCTTCATCTTCGCCGTCCTCACTTGATCGTCTCTCTGTCTTGGGCTTGACATGCATGGTTTGTAAGAAGTCTCGCAACTGCCTGCAAGTATCCGTGTTTGAGCACATGATCAGGATGGTGCCATTGGAGTCATCTCGAACCGGAGGCTCAAAGTATAGATCGCGATCAATTTCCTCCAGGACTTCAGCCAAAAGCGCCCACTTGGGTAGCTCTTCGAGAACGGGTCTTAAAGAGTCGATGTTATCTTCCCGAGCTGCATCCTTGGCACTAGCGGAATATACTCTTCGTCTTGCTGTGTCAAAAATGGTCTGAGCAGCATCAAGGAAGAGCCATGGTGATTGGGATTGTCGGGTCGATCCTGGAGGCGGAGAGTGAGCGGCATGAATGGTATCCAAATGCTGAAGGAACGAAACTGCATCATACGACAGAATAGAGTTGAGCATGGCTCTGAGGACTGTCAAATCATTCACAATCTGTTTCGTCTTCCAGCTCACACGGTGCCAGTTGGGATCTAACTGTCTTCGAACCATTACATCAAAGTTCTTGAGAAGAGCGCTGTCGAGATTCCAATCGTCCATTTCCAGGCCACTGTTACCTTTCTTGAGCTCATGAATACTGACTTCAACACATTCCATAATGGCGTTTTGAATCTCGCGCATCGAGTCTGTCATAGGGACTTCGAGCTCGATAACTTCAGCCTTCTTCTTGCCTTCCAGAGATTGCGCGACGGTGACATGAAATCGAGGCCAGAGCGAGGCTTTCCGTAGAAAGAGGTTCCTCATCATAGTAGCCAAGGGTGAGAAGCCGGTGGTAAAGGGGTCGGGGTTATCGGAAAAAGCCTTCAAGAATCCAATCTTGTTCTTCTGACGGTAAACTCTCAAAATGAAGGCCTCGAGGGATGTTGCGACAACGCGATCGGCATGAAGAACAACAAGACCCGTAATGGATTCGGGATTCAGCAAACCTGTGAGAAGATCCACCACTAGGATACGCGATGTGATGCTGAAGATTCCACCTCCAGAATACATCTTTTCTCTTGCGCCGACGCTTTGAAAGTCTGTGTTCACGACTGTCAGGCCACGCGCTTTCGGGGACATGCTGATGGCTGCATGTTCGGCCAATGCTTCTCCAATCCAGCCATTTTCTCGTTCATCAGCGGCGACTATAACAATTAAATTGTTTCCAGCGGCGTCATAGGAATGCAGGAGATTGTTGACAAGACGCATCAGCCCAAGGCCGCGAGCAATAACGACAAGCTCATCTTCGGCACGAAGCTCTTGGAACAGAGTCTGTTGGTATTCCTAAAATCAATGAGCAAAGGACAATATTTAAAAGGCATTGACAAACATACGAGTGGCAGTGAAAGTTTCACTGGCTGGGGAGCATTACTTGCAGACATGCGGGCCACCCAAATGTTGGTGTTGACAGACGAGGTGTTGAAGGTGTTGAAATGATAGTCGTGAATGATGTATTGAAGATCTTAGCGGGGAGCTAGAGCCATCCATTGGCGGGGAACGTGTAAGTTGCATGGATAAGACAAAGACAAAGTGAATATGATGGAAATAAATGCCGGCTGTTAATTATGGTATCCGTAGATAGTTTCCAAGATAAAAATAAAAAGTATTCGTTGTCTCGTTTCATGATAATTAATATGTTGTGCTGATACTGTTTGTCGGGCTGTCTTTGCCAATTCCCGCCACTTCCTCGCCCATTGAGATTTACCTGTAGCCTGCTTAGGACCTGGGCTGGCTCCTGATTAGATGCCATTTGTTGTGTATTCATATGAAAGCTAGTGTTGCATATAGGAACTGACATGCTGGCGAAACTACTGCAAAGCATTACGATTGTATGCAGCTGATCGTTCCCTAGAATATAAAGACCATAACCAAGTCCCTATTCAGTAGCCGCGCTATTTCAGAAGTCATGATAAGATGGATACAGCTTCAACCCTTTGAATTCTTGGAACCCTCAAGACATCCCAAAGAGAGATTTATTCTATTCGTGTAGAGCGAGCATCATCTTGGATTTCTGCATTCTTTTCTCCTTCTCATTCCTGAGACCAACCTGGCCAAGTTGTGATACCAGAAGAGATGTAAGATGCAACTTGATTCATCTACATACAGAGAAGAAGCCAGGCCTTATATAGGCAGGCTAGAATACTAGAAGGTTCTATAGATTGCCTTAAGGGCAATCTATGTAACTGCAAACAACAAATAAGGAAGGCAATCAGTCTGCCTAACAATACCTCTTCGTCCTTGATTTCCTTATTAGTGATATCCACTTGCTTACACACATTGTGCACACCACAACCACCATCTCCACGTCATTGTTCAAGATCCTGCAGCGTCCTAGATGGCACCTAGCTATGCAGTGGTCTCAACAGTCGGCGGTTTTTGGAACATGGGGCCAATAAGAAGTTGTATGCATACTCTTGTGACACTTCCCTAAAGAGTTTGCGTTTCTGGCTGTCGCAACTTGCGCCACATAATGGTCTTACGTAGTCTGGCCAGAGAATACGACGTCATCGCCTCATGATAGCGACCAGCGACTACAAAAGGAAGCTGACGACCTAGATTTGAGCAGCCACAAGATCTCGAATCAACGCAACAAAGAAGCCAGATCACGACAAAGATTTTGAACTTTCTTAAATCAATCACCAAAACAACCATCAGAATGACTGGCACTGAGCAACAGAAGGAGGTGTGTCAACTGTACTGAAGCCTTCGTTTCCAAGCCCAATACTGACGTTTTTCTCAATAGGGCGAGAAGCAATTCTCCATCCAACCCATCAAAGATGAGGCCAAGGACAAGGTCTCTGCTTTTAACGCTCACCCCGGACCCGCCGTGCCCAAAGATATGCCCCAAGAAGATGGCACCAAGGAGGAGCGCAAGGCCAAGATGGAGGCTCTGAACAAGAAATAAGCGGTCGACTTCTGTGGCAGAAGTCACTTTGTTGACATGATTGTATGACTATACATGGATTTGGGACTGGGTTACTTTACGATTTATTTATACAACACAAAGACATCTTGTCATGACTTGCATTGGAACGTGTCGATTGCTAATCGTAGTCTCATGCTGGTATCATGGCACTGACCAACGGCAGCCTCGGAACCCCCTGCTGACACGCAGCCATCCAATATCTGCCCCTCATCATTATTAGCCTAGATTTGGAGCCGAGACAAGACTCGTACGGCCAGACATTAGAGGTTACATGAAGACTTGAAGTAATGTCAGAATAGAGATCTCGGTTGACAACTGCACCAGAGGTATATGAGCATGTGTTTATGCGTTCTCTCAAGGTGCTCAGTATTTCAATCGATGGCTAGCAGAAGACTCTATCCTCATAACAGCCAAACAGCCTAGATGCCCCTAATAAAAGCTCCACTAGGCGACAGCAGTTATCTACCTACTAGGCAGGCTGCTAAACTCTGGCTGCCCAACAGTCGACCGGTGCCCTGCGAATTTTCTAGAACCTGGCAAGGTGGCTGAAGCGGTGAACAATTCGATACCTGATGCATTGTGAGTTGACCGCTTGCGTTGCATGTCACAGTCACAATTGTCGCCATAAAACCATCGCTGCGTTAAGGTAGTATACTAATAAGCTCCCCATTCCTCCCGCCCGCCGAAAAGCAAACTTGTTGTTCCGCTGCACAAAGACGTAGGTTGCCCCGCTCCGAGAACTACAGTACTTCGTATAGTAGTGGCTGTGGGAGGTGTGCTTCTGCAAGTGCTCTAGCCTGTGGCTGGTGCTCACTTCTCTCGTTACGGACTGGACTCTGGCTCTTCACACATCATCCCAACCAACCGACCGCTGGCCCAGTCTGGTTTGTTCCCCACGGACGAACACCTTTTGACGTGCGACGACCATCCGTGCTCGCCTACGCCATCCGAGGGGGATCCCTTTCTTCTCAAGCCCGAAAGCTCGGGCGCTGCTCGCACACTCTCTTGGTCATATATATCTATCCGGCGACAAGAGCTTGAACCTCCGCCCCAAGATTTCGGTTGCCTCACGCGAGCGCCAAGCGATTCTGACGAGACGCTGAAAGAGGAGAGACCAGACAAGCGCCACTCCACGCGTCCAGTCCAGGCGACAACCGACAAATTCGTCTTACCTTTGGCTCATATCCTTCGTTCCTATTTCTCCGGCATATTCGATTATACGACACTGATCCAGTGATCCATACTCGATTGCGCCGTCACAATGCCATCTATTCTTAACGACGATGATAAGGATACCGTGAAGCGGTTCATCCCCAAGCAGTCCAACAAGATTCAGGCCGTTGCCGTTGCCAGACTCTACGTAGCATATCCCAATCGCTCAAAATGGACATACACCGGACTACAGGGAGCCGTTGCGCTCGTTAACGATCTAGTTGGAAATACATACTGGATCAAGATGGTGGATATTTCGGTATGCCCACGATCCAATATCCTAATGGCTGTCCGCCACATCTAACCACCACTTGCTAACTTGTTCAGCCTTCCAATCGAGGAGTTATCTGGGACCAGGAGATCTTCGATACGTGGAACTATAACCAAGACCGAACCTTTTTTCATACCTTCGAACTCGAAGAATGCCTGGCTGGCCTGAGCTTCGTCGACGAAAAGGAGGCCAAACAGTTCAAGAAGAAAATGGATGAGCGAGAGAAGAATGCAAGCCGAGCTACAAAATCGACACCCTTCGGTGGAGGTGCCCAGCCGGCCCATAAGCATGGCCTGTTGGGAGGGCTATTCGGACATCGCCATTCGACTCATATCAGCTCTCAGCACACAGCTCCGACCCCTCCGGAGTCTCCTCGAATGCCACATAACTCCATCCAGCATCATATTGTCAACTCAACACCCAACCTCAATGGCTCAAGACCATCCGAATTCGCACTTTTAGATGCTTTCGATCCTCTGTGGCGCGAGCACTTTGGTGCAGATCTTCAAGACAAGGGTTTAACGGATGACTTCATTAAAGAAAACCAGGAGTTTATTGTAGACTTCTTGAGAGAAGAACAACAGAAGGCTAACCAGCCTCATTCGACACCGCCGCCACCACCTCCTCCAGCAGCGACAGCACCATCGCCAGCGCCAACCGCGAACGGCAACGAGGGAAGAGGTTCTCGAGCGCCGCCGCCGCCGCCGCCGCCTGGTGGTCGTCCTCAATCAGACGGTCCTCCGGCGCCCCCGGCTCCAAGAAAAGGCGGCCCCCCACCTCCTCCAGCCCCGAGACGGTCCGGCAAAGCAGAGTCTCCGGCGAAGGATGCTGCGCCCGAACGAGCGCCGTCACCTCCTCGACCTAAGTTTGGTGTTCCTCCTCCGTTGGCCGACGCTGGCAAATTCGCACGTCAGGATCCTCCAAGGGCTGTTCCAGCAACACCCAACCCTGGACCTCCCCCTCCTCCACGACCGGCAAAGACTCCTATAGAAACACAGAAGAATGATAGTCACAAATTCGGAGTTCCTCCTCCCTTCTCTGGTTCAAGAGTACCTCCACCAACACCTAGCCGTGGGCCTGTTCCTCCTCCACCTCCCCCTCGACCGGCCGATAATCACCCCGTGCCTGCGGCTCTTCCTCCTCCTCTGCCTCCTAAGGTACCAGCTTCTTCAGCTCCACCACTGCCGCCTCCAAGCTCCCGACCTGTTCCTCCTCCTCCGGCAGCCAACAATCACCCTCCTGCTCCACCTCCCTTACCAGCGACAAGTGCTCCTCCACCTCCTCCACTACCACCAACGTCAACAAATGGTGCACCTCCTCCACCTCCTCCGCCGCCTCCACCTCCAGGAGGTTCTGGTGCACCTCCTCCACCTCCTCCGCCGCCTCCACCTCCAGGAGGTTCTGGTGCGCCTCCTCCACCTCCGCCTCCCATGCCGCCTGGAAGTGGTGCTCCTCCTCCGCCTCCTCCTCTCCCTCCTGTTACCGCAGGGGGGGATCCTGGTCGATCAGCCATGTTGGAAGGCATCCAACGTGCCGGCGGCATTAACTCCCTCAAGAAGGTTGATCGCTCACAGATCCGCGACCGCAGTGGTGCTCAAGTCGGCAGTGGCGGCGATTCTGGCGGTGCTTGTGCCGCTCCTGCACCAACTGGTGCGCCTGGTGGTGGCGGTGGCATGGCTGATGCCTTGGCTGCTGCTCTCCAGAAGAGAAAAGAAAAGGTCTCCAAGAGTGGTAAGTTTTGACATGTTTTTGTTGGTCAAGAGTAATGTGCTAACACAAGATCAGATGACGAGAGCGACAATGATGACTGGTGAACTGAACCAAGCACAAAATCCAAGAGAAGGAAGGAATGACATAGTGGACATAGTTAACAAAGGATTCTCGACTTTGTTTTTATAAAACGTGCACTTATGGGCAATGACGATGATGGTAACGAATCATTCAGTTGCAGACGTATCTTGGTCGCGAATCAGCGCAGCAGCTGAGGTCGGATTCACGTTATCGAATGGTTCTACTGCGTCTGTACGTACCATTTTGAGTTGGCATGAAAAAAGTTGGTTATGTTCTATAGAAGCCCATAGCATTAACGAATTTTTCCAAGATTACGGAATGACTAGCCAACACAGTCGACAATAGTCAGTGTGTTGCCTTTATTGTTCACGGCATTAGTGCAAGAATCAAAAAATATTTATAAAACAATAGTAAGCATTTTCTTGTCTTGTCTAACCTGTGCTTTTGAGACGAATGTGATGATCATAAAGCGTTAAGAAAAAAACATGTTCGTCCAGTAAAAACTACCTAAAAACGGAACAAGACAGAAAACTCGATCGTGATATTGAAAGTCCAAGGGAGAACGACATGCCGTGACGTCCCTCCCACCACGGCCGTCTACGACTCCACAGCAACTACTGTCGTGGGACCCGACGCACAGAGTTTTTGGTGCTCGGCTCCGGGTTTGAGAGGGAAGACAGTATCAACAACACCGGCCGCGAAATACAGTCGTATAACGGGATGGCGTCGGGGGCTCGGTGGAGAGAGGAGGGGATTTGGAGGGCCCTGAAGAGCTTAAATGTCGTCAATGTCGACCTCCTTCTTGTTACCGGCGGCGCCATCGTCGGACTCATCGTCTGAGTCAGCGTCGCCGAACTCGAAGTAGGCCTCGCCATCCTCGCCCTGACCAAACGAGTCGGTTTCGTTGATCTTGGCGTTCTCAGGAAGCTCGCCGTAGGATTTGAGGGTACGGGCTTCATCGGCAGTGTACTTGAGAATGACGTCGCCCTTGTTGTCCTGGAAGTCACGGAGAGAGAGGAGGATGATATCGCCCTGGTTAATCCAGACCTTCTTTCGCATTTTACCGCGGATCTACGAAGGAAGTGTTAGTACGAGTCGTAGAAGGAAATGTCCATCCTGCTTTCATTGAATCGTGCCTTAGGCAGGCGAACGTGGGACTACTTACGTTGGCGAGACGCTTGCTTCCATCGAAACACAGAGCCTCGAGACGACCGTTACCGAGCATCTTCACGACCTGAGCATACTCTTGGCCATCCTCCTTGAAGGTGAGCTCGCGGCGCTGGTCATCGTTCTCCTTGGTACCACGTCTGCGGTTCTTTCCACCCTGTCAAATCGTGAGTGATGGTTCCTTTGTTACTCTTGCGGAAGAACTTGGGCGATGATGGTGGGGGCGGGGCAGGCAGTTGGCGCGTGAAAATGCGATCCGTGAAGGAAAAAGAAAGACAGTCGAGTACAGGAAGGATCTGAGGGACTTACCTTTCCCTTGTTCTTAGGCATGTTGGCGGTTTATCGGTATGTGTGAAGTGGCGAAGAGATGTGTTGGTGGGAAGAAGAAAGTTGGTGATGATGTTGTGGTGTCGTTGTTGGCCTGGGAAAGAAAGTGGATTTTTCCTGGGCTGCTTTGCTGACTGACAGAAGAGGCAGAAGATGGTTGGGCGCAAGACAAATGTGGCGACCGGCTTAGTTATTCCACGGTGAGCTAAATGTGGCGCAGCACGGATGAGTTGAAGGTAATAATAAACCTCAACTTTGAAATCTAGAAAATTGAAAACTTGTAGCTTATTGGCTTAATCTGACATAGAATCATTTGACCATGAACAATTCATCTATTCTCAATCCAGAGGTTATCCTGAGGAGAAAGCATTATTGCTGCCCAAAATTAAGTATATCTAACCTGACGCAGATTCATTAATTGCACAGCCACATTTATGTGGCGTTCCTAATCGAGCATGTTAGGAAATCGTAAACTTATGAAGTCGATTTGCGCATCGCGCTTCATCATGCTTTTTCAACTTTCTGGCGCACTCCCTCACAATTAGGCAATTAATGAACGGCACTGAGACACCCAATACAATTCTTATTTTTGAAGAAAACATCCTATCCCATCCCAACATGATAGGATCCCTTCCGAGTCCTCCATCATGACAACGGCACAAGTCTCACCAGGAATCAAACTCCTGCGGTCGATACCCTCCCCCAACTACCGATCTTACTCATCAACCACACAAATATTGCACCAAAATACAAAAGGCTCTTCTCGAAAAAATACCAATAGACCAAGACAATCACCGAACCGGAACCGAACAAACGCAGACCCCAAACCACTCCGCTTCTTCATCCCACCATCAAACGACCATGTATCACCATCTGGAAGACTGAATACTACACCAGAAGTCTGGTCCTTCCTACAAGAAACAGGCATCGAGTACGACAACTCCAAGGCTGCACGCCTGTATCTGGGGCCTGATGACCAAAAAGTGAAGCTACTCTTCAACTGCCTTATTCAATACTCGCCTCAATATATACTACACCCTTTCCATCTGCAACACTTAAGGCCTGGAGGAGCCCCGATGTTGCCCGTGATTATGAGCAATTACCGACGCAAGTTGGAAGAGGAGCCTCTCTGGACATACACGATATGCAGGGGAGGAAGCAGTAACGTGGTGCGAAACCTGATGGTAAAAAGATTGACAGGCGCCTTCTGGGCAGCCATGAAAGATCTCGGATATTCAATGAATGGCCCACGAGGAACGCTAATAGTGACGATCCTCGATCCCTTGAAAGTTGCCCAAGCCCCAGCTCATATTTTTGGCGAGGTTGTTGCGAAGCAACTGAAGCAAACCTGGCAAGAATACAGCCTTGAAAAAGAGAGACTTCAGTAACTGGACATACTTGAGATCCAAGACTGGATATATCGGCCCAAGAGAGTATTTTGCGGAAAATTGGTGTTTTGGATATTGGTGGCTTCCTTCGAAGGGACGTGAGGGAGTATCATTATTGATTATGGAATTTCACGGTGATCCTTTGTCGGGTTTGGAGCCAACGCATTGGTAGACTCGAGAGATGGATCAGATTATTCATTTCCATTTGTGTGGTTATAAGTAACTCATGTGTGTACTTGAAATTTTGATACCAATGTTTTCGCCAATAAACTGTATATTAACATATCCAATCATGTCACGTTGAGCATTCACCAGTGTTGGCTTGAAGGATTTGCCTAACAATAGGTAGTCTAAGAATCTTCAGACACATCCATATGCATTAATGTTCATCAAGATAAAGATCATTCAAGCCCGAATAGCTCAATTCATCAATTCTAATCTCACAAGGGGTTCTATAAGGTACCTTCCAAGTAACATGTAGCATCCGATGGGACCCAGGTGCGAGCTTTGTCCTCTAGCTCCCGAGTCCCCACAAGAGAGGTCGGAGAGCCTCACAGGGCCGGGCTTGCTAGGGGCTCAGGGCATAAGCTCCAGGGGGTCTTCCCCAAATTTGCCGTGGCGGCGGGGGTTGAACGGGCGGGAGCTCTTTGTCCTTAGTGCCCTTGTTGGCTGGCGTGTGTCCTTGCTCGTGCAGCTTGTCCCAACCAAAGATTCCACGTCAACGTTCCATCCCTATCGCATTCGCAATTATCAGCAACCTTTCTCGCTTCAACCAAAAGACCTTAGCACAGATAGGCGATTTGATCAGCGCCGCCTACAGATTCTTCCTTTCAAAGATACCCTTGTTTCACTTTTTCTATTTCGCTTGCGTGATCACTTAGAGACTACCTTCGGCGTCATCACCCTTTGTTTGCTGCGACACTCGCAACGATGCTCGTCTCTCTCACTGTCGGCAAGGTCGATGCCGGCGTCACTGTCCTCTTGACACCGGACAAGCGCTTGGTGAGCTTTAACCGTCTTATCAGTTTGTGACATTCGCTAATGCAGAGGGTGTCGTTAGATCGAATTCCCATCTATCCTCCTCCCTCCCAACATCTCCTCAGGCAGCATCGTCGACATCAACGTTTCGCAGAACGCGACCAAGGAAGCCGCCGCCGATCGCGCATTCCGTGCCCTCCAAGACAGTATCTACAACTCATTTGGTGCCTCTGAGCCAGCAACCCCAGTGCTGCGATGCCGCAATGCCACCCAAACCTCGGTCGTTCTTGAGTGGGATCCTATTCAGCTTGCTACCGCCGACCTTATCTCTTTGAGTCTCTACCGAAATGGCCAAAAGGCAGGAAATATCCCTCGCCCATTACAGATGCACAGCACAAAGATTAGCGGCCTTGCTGTTGATACAGAGTATACCTTCCACCTGGTCCTGCGCACAAGCGCCGGCACCTTCATCAGCGAGCGCGTCCCAGTGAGGACACACAAAATGACGGACCTAAGAGGTATTACCATTACCACCGGGATTCTGCCTAGTGCCATCAAGGACAACTTGACAAGCGCGGTTGAGCGCATCGGGGCCAAGATTGTTGATGGAGTCCGCATTGACACGACGCATTTTGTTACCACTGAGGGACGCGGGCAACAATGGGAGAAAGCTGTCGAGAGCAACATTCCCGTTGTACGTCCCGAGTGGGTTGAGGCTTGTGAGAAGAGTGGTCGCATTCTGGGCGTCACCAAATTCTATCTGGATGCTATGAAGCCTGGCCCCCCAGCCGAGGAAGCTTCTCCTCCGCCACCTCCAGAGAAGGAGGAGAAGAGCCTGCCCGTGCCACCTGCTCACAACGGTGAGCAGGCATCTCAGTCGGAAGAGAAGCTGGACGAGAAGGTCAAAGAGAAGGAGGACGCGGATGCACAGAAGAACGGCGAAAAACAGAGCTCTAGCGGTAGTAGCACTGAAGACGAAGAAGTCGAGGTTGAGCAAAAGACGAAGACGTCGCCACAGGAGGAACAAAAGGTGCGATTCGAGGATAAAGAGGAGCAGAAGGTTGCCCTACGACCAGTCCATAATGGAGAATCAAGTAAACCCGAACAGGACGATAAGCAAGAAGCGTCAGATGACGGAGCAGAGGATGAGCCGAACGCGAAGACTGCTCCTACACCAGATGGGGCTTCCTTCCAAGAAGTAGAGCTATAGACCAAGAGGTGCTGCAGTTATGTGATTGAGCTTGACTTTGTTCAAAAAGATAGCCTGTTCAGGCAGTGAGTGGACAGCGGTCACTGTCTCATGTATGGGTATGTAGGTCGGCAAGATCTTGGGAAAAGGGCAAAGCAGATACTGGTTTAATAACTTATTTTTCTTACGACCAACCTCAAGCTGCATTATCTGTTGAACTCTTTTATTGCCATTCCACTGTAGTTTACATCCTACTTATGGGAGGATCTCCTTGTTGTCCCAGTCCATACACTTGCCTCGACCCTCCAGGGGGAGACCTGTCGCGACTTTCACAAGTCTGTCGACAGCGTATCCGGGGCTGAATAGTTTGCCCTCCTTTGTACTCTCCCAAAACCCCTTGCTGAGGTCTGTCTTGACCGTGCCAGGGTGGTAGGCAATGGATATGGCCTTATCGCCACTCCGCCCACGAAGAAATATGTCGTAACTCTTGCCCAGGCTGATAACTCCCGCCTTGCTCGCCCGATATGAGAACCATCCCCCAGCCCTATTATCTGATGTGGAGCCAACCCGGGCTGCCATACTGAGCCATACCGAGTGGGGAGGCATCTTTACCTCATCGCTGTCGGGGCTACCCTCGAGCTCAGAGGTCCGCATGGGAAGAAACTTGTCGAAGTGTTTAATAAGAAGTAGAGGACCAATGGTGTTGATACGGAATTGCCCCAGACTAGCCTCGGCGTCTATCTGGTTGACATTCTTTTCGGGTTTGAGGACGCCAGGAACAGCACATGCAAGCCGCAGATGGTGCTTGTCAGGGGGGAACAGCTCGGCAGCTCTGGAAGCTGCATCAATGAGAGACTCTTCGTCTGTGACATCCGCGTGAACGATTGAGAGGCGTTTGGTGAGACCTTCTTTCTCGGGAAGACCTTCGAGGAGTAATTTCTTCACACCTTCTGGGTCGTGTTGGAGACGAGCTGTTGCGAGGATGGGCAAGGATGTCTTCTGGAGGAGGTGTCGAGTGAGAGCATAACCAATTCCTCGGGTTGAAGAGCTTACAAAGATCCAGGGCTTGCTCATGATTGATTCACTCAAGTCGGATGTCTGAGAGCTTTCTCATGTGAGCCAAGTTTACTGAACAAGTTGGCTGTTGTTAGAAGGATGAATGTCTGGTACGAGGAAATTTAAATTGGTGCCATTGGTAAAAAAAAAATCCTGTTGTACCTCAGACGAGCTTTATAAATAGCTAGTTGTTATTGATCTTTTATATTTCTCTTGGCAATCATTTAGCTCCATGGCATCTCATATCTTTCTTTGATGATGCGTAGACGCAGGCTCGTGTGAGGTGGGATCACCTACGTCATATAAGATCTCGCTCTGAGCGGGCCCGATCCAAGTGCAGAAGCTTGTTGCCCAACTAGGTATAAAGAGAACCCTGTGATCGTGGCATTGGAACTATGTTTAAAGTGTAACAGCTGGCAGAAGATGCCAAGAGGATGGCAGAGAACTCAGACTTTGATCCCTAAGTGGTAAGAATATTAAGATAAGTTTAGGATATTTCAGGGGTAAACTTAATAGCCTCTATCTATTTTTATTTATAATTCATAATTTTTTTCTTTATTTTTCACCTAACAATTTAGTCTTAAGCCATAGCACTGCGAGGGATGTTTCCTTGCAGGTGAGAAGCGAGCGAGGCTGATAACCTTGGATTATCGGCATGTGAGCTACGTAATATTAAATTCAGCGAAACTAAACAAGAAACTAGCTATTTTGGGCTATATACGGTACATACCAGGAAACACTCTAGACTTATCATGATAGGCGTTAGCAAGGAAAATGCACGTCGGGTGCAAATTATACTGTAGTAACGATGTTGAATGTAGCCAAAATCCAACGCTTCACTCATCCTGCACAAAAACCAACCAGCCATTCCTATACCGTAGGTAAAAACAAATAAACCCTTCCCATACTCTTCTCCTGTAATTGGATTATATACGTCGTCTGGCAGACCACTACTCGGAAAGAGAATACAGCAATCCCTCGTCATCCATTCCAAGCGATCTTGCTTCAAAGCTTAGTCGAGATCGACCAGCTAGTTCTCTCATCAGAGGTTCGATCGTATCAAAGCCGCTCATGTCGTCGCTGACACTCCCTGCCTCAAGTTCTTCTTTGGTCCTCACAAGTTGCTCCAGAAACTCTCGTTCTGATGTCCCTGTCCGTGTCATCATACGCCCTCGGCTTGATGGCCTCATTTTAGACGTTGCTTGAAAATGCGAACGGTCATCATCAGAAATCCACCCCTTTGCCCCGCCAGGGCGCTCGTCTTGAGAGTTAGCCAGCGTGCGGTTGAGATTGTCCAATACTGGCACAAGGGCCCGGAGCCAGACATCTCCATTGCGTTCCAATCTCCTAATTCTGCGCTCCATCTCCCTGATGCGGTACTCGCGGTATGCCTCATATCGCCGCAAAACCTCCTTTTCCACGGTGGGGGTTTTGTCCTCAGTGTCTTCTTTCATCGTGACGGTCCTCCTTGCCCTGAGCCGGGGACTGGCGTTCGAGGCGGCTTCTTTTCGTTTACGCTCCTGTTCTCGAGCAGCACTCCACTCCCGACGTCGCGAAAGGGATGTTCTATCTTGTGAATCCACTTTATGAGCTGGTGATGAGTGAGCCGATTGGGGAGGCGTCGGTGAACCGTTCTGATATGAGGTTGGAGATGGGGAAATTGCTCGACTTGACGTGTCGTCTTCTTGCTTGGGTACTGCTTCGTCCGGTTTAGATTCCATAGCAGAGGTTAAGTCCTCTGGGTTTGTGGTCGTTTGTCTCTTTGGCGAAGCTGGGACAACCGCTGATGGGGGAGGTGATGGTTTGACACTGGCGACAACCATGATGGGGCACATGCTCTGGCGTTGGGGAGACCTGAGTGGCACTGGTGGTGGCTCTTCTGTTTTCCCTTTAGGCGACTCTTTGATAGTCTCCTGCTCAGAATCGGGCTGCGGGTTCATCGAAATAGATATCATACTGCGTCGTTTCAATGAGGCAGCTTCCATATCCTTCTTTTTCTTATCCCTAACCTTATCACGGCGACTCTGTGACAATTTGGTTTCAGGTGTCGAAGATCTCTCCTTTGCTGTTTGTTTCCTAGAACCCTGACGTTGGACACGTAGTGGGCTTTTAGTGATCACAGTAACAGAAGGTTCCTCGGTTTTCTTCGTGGATAATCGAATGCGCGATTCCCTGACTGATACTGGTCTTGCCTCAACTGGCCTGGCCTCTGCAACAACAGGATCATTCTCGCTTGTAGTCATTATGCTTTTGGAAAGCGAGGGTTGGTAAGATCCATCCTGGGAAACGGGACGGGCAGGTGAAGTAGGAACCTGATGGGCTTCTGTCTTGGTTGACTGAGACATCATAGTATCGATCGATAGGTCGCCGAGGTGCACGAAGCGACCCCCTGTCAAGCTGGGACTCCGTGAAGGAACTCTGTCGTGATTGTTTGGGCTTCCTGTATGTGTGTTCCCCTGTTCATTGCTTTGAAACCCTCGGCCCTGCTCATTAGCTTGTCTGACTTGGTCCGGAGTCACTACCCTCGGAGGAGGCGTTGCCAAAACGTTCAAATACTCCGGTGCCGTACTTTGGTTACTGCTATTAATAGGCGCCAGAGTATAGTGTCCATTGGTCGATGGGTTTGGGGGTCTTTGGGGGATGGTAGATAGGAGAAGCTGAGAGTTTGCCGGGCTCACCGAAGGCGATGACTCCCTGTCCTCAGTGACGGTCCGTAGCACTGTCACGACGCCTTTGTCGTTCAAGACTGCTCTGGTAGGAGTATACTGGGAAGTGAGAGGCTTCACGCTCCGGTGCTGGTATATAGGATACTGGGACCTGGGAGTTCGACCAAACGGTGAGGCGTCCAAGGGGATGGAAATTGCAATATGTCGATGCCCGCCTATCGTTGTGCCTGAGACAGCTGAGTCTGGAAGTCTAATGGTCTGGGGCGACTTGGAGAGTGATTTACTCCTCTTTCCCAGCTTTCGGAGCCTGTACCATCGCCCCCTTTCCTCCGGGGAAATCCCATCAGGGATAGACATAAAGTTACCTGACGGAGGACTGTGGTTCCTCAGAAAGTCAATGAGCTCTGCAAGGCCATCATGCGGTGCCCCGTCTTCCTCCTGCTGCTGATCGATGAAGGTGTCGTCGTGAAAATGCAAGTCCTTGTCCTTTTCGGAACCACCTAGCAAATTTGATGCAGATTTTGCTCTTGGCCGGGTACGTGCTTGGGCCTGGGTTTGAGAACCTGGCCTTTGCAGATGCTGATACGAAAACCGATTTGTATTGGGGACAGTCGACGCAGACACAGATGCAGACAAAGTGAAAGCTTGGGAAATTGTTGTGCGGGGACAAGAAGCGCCACTGCCCGACGTGACAGAGGCCTCAGGATCAAGGCCAATAACTTGAGCCATGCCGGGCCAACTTAACAACTGATACAGGACATGGGATGGGCTTATACGCTTTTGCGCAACGATGCACTTGCATCCATGAAAGACAGGCCTGAGCTAGGTAGATGTGTCAGTTGAGTATTCACGGGACATGGTATGTACATGAGGGAATCTCTCAAATTAGTCTCACCTTTTGGCTGTCTTTCGGGGCTTTTCTCGTGTCCTCCCTTGGATGGAGATTAGGAGGCGGGTGGTTGCAGACCGGTGACCCGAGTGATAGTAGGTATGATAGGTACAGGAGGTAGTCTGTGTCACTGCGAATACATATATCTTACGCTGGGGGTTGACAACCAGAAAACAAGGCCAAGATTGTGACAAAGATGAGAAATTGAGAAGTAATAGTGTTGAAAAAAAGAAGAAGAAATTACATGTTCTGCGGGTGACGCCTCATCCCACTCTCCCCTCAGTTCAGCCCAGTTCAACCTGGTCAATCCCCGTCCAGGGACCTTCCCAACCGCGTCAGAGCAGACAAACAGCAAGAGCAGGAGCATCAGAGAGGTCCTGGAGCCCATGTATGCCGTCACTCTCCATAAAACCCTGGAGCGCCACCAAGGCTAAGTGCCGCTATTTAGTCTTAGCTCAGGATCCGAAAGCTAATTATGCCCGTTGGATTTAATGGAGTGGAGACGTCTTCGCTAATTCTCCAATCAGAGCCGCTATAGCACAGATTCACCAAAAGGGAGATCGTGCTCTCCTTTGTTCTAGCTCAACTCATCTCCATTATCTGCTGGGTCCCTTTCTGATGTTGTAATTACGACTCTTTCGCGATACGGCACGACAACCCGGTTGTTCGGGATGTCAACCAAGATCGGCGTAGAAATAGTTTCATTTGTCAAACTATCCTAGTCATATTTGCGCTGGAGATCTCATTTTCCTGACCCTTGGTTAGCTTCGTTTCCGTCACTTTTTCTCTTTGCTTTTTCTGTTGTCGCGGTATTTGTCTTTATGCATGTCTCTTCGTTGACCACCAGAAGCGATGTACATACAAGTGGACAGATCTTTAAATCCCAGCCGCTCGCAAACTTTTCCCTTGAAAAAGAAGTAATCCACAGCAATTGGTTGCCGAAAGTCATCGGTCAGTGGTTGCGGCTGGCTGGATGGCTGTCGTCACCACTGTGAGTTGTGTTACCATCTCAGGTATCTCAGGTGGTTCACAAGAGATAGAGGTATGTGCAGAAAAATAACATCATGGCCACTTTTCAACCAAGCATCAGCTGAAAAACTAAGCCATGTTCGCATTGTTTTGTCCTGAACTTTGGGCGACTTGTTGAACCACCACTTACGTATGCACCAATCTTCAAACTGTGCGGTAGCCAGGCGATAGCAGAGAACTCAGGACTTCATCATCAATCCTACCTTAGATGCTAAAAATGCTTGAACAAGTTTAGGATGAACTTAGTTGGCTCTTTGACTAGTTTATTCTTGCTCCCTTTTCAGAGTCTTGAGTCTTCTGACATCTAATCCCGAGGAGTAGTTCTCTGATCCAACAACCCACAAACATTTCACTCAACCCCGAGGGGGTGGTAGCCATCTCTTCTCAGCTCACAGGATTCTTCCTTCAGGTCGTTACAACCTTATCCAATACCGCGTTATCGTTGCTCAACCGCCAAAAGCCTTTCCGAGCGCCACTGCTGATCTCCTCTGCAGGAGACCGCTAGTGCCATCACTGTGCCAAGTTACCAACTGTTACCCAGAGGATATGATGTGTGTGCCTACTGATCATTATCTCCAGACTCTAGCGTCATTCCCTGCTCTCTGTGGTCTTGGCATTGACTTAATCTGAGCTGAATTGACCCTCGTTGGAAAAGCCAAAAGGCCACTGTCGTCAATAATGCCTCCATCACCATTTGCTTTTACATCATAGCACCACCCGTAGAAGTTGGCTCATCTATTGCACCTGACCATGATTGTGTAAGTGCACAAGTCTGGTATTGTCCGTGGGAACTTGACCAGGATCGGACATTACCTGCCTTCATTCACTACTAGGGCCCCTTGTCTTTTTCCCTGTCTATTGAAATGACACACAATCCCTGTTGGCTGATGATCGTCCTCACTACCGGACGATTAGGCGAGTTGACCCATGCCCAGCGCAAACATGCACTGCCATCTCCTCCATTCTTATTGTTTCAACTGTATCACGTGACGCATATCAAACCTCAACTGTGATTGAGCTGGTGGAAATGATGCGTTGTTCTCTGCGCATTACCATATTCCAGCATTGATGGCAAGCCTCATGACTCTCATTGAGCGCCTCAACCTCAACGGTTGGCATCATAATCTTCTAGGCTGGTCAGGTTCTATGCTTAATGCTCCAGTTCTCCATCCAACTATCACAGGAGGGGGCTACTCGTGCCCCCTTGCATATCACTGTAGGCGGCCCACACATATATGCGAGCCTATCTTCTGACTGAAGCCAGGAGTGAGGCATGTTTGGCCATGTCTAATCCTCCGGAGAAAAAACCGCCGCAGCCCGTTATGTCCTATTCGTGAATGCGCAAGTACAAATGAAATAATGCACGTCTACCTCCAACGCCCAGAAATGCTATCTACTATGTATCATCCTCTATGCTTATTGTACAGGGTTTCGTTTTGTCATGAAATTTACCGTTTCTTCGGAACGAAGAGATTTGGCTTCCCCTTCTTGCGGGAGGAAGGGGGGTGAGGTGGACGTCGTTGCTAGGAACAGTGTAAGCGAAGCGTCTCATCGAACTCAGAGTGTTAGGCATACCTGGTTGTTGCTATTTTGAGGCCCCGGATTCGAAGGTCCTGTCGGAATTCGGGGTCCTGTTGGGGTCTGGGGTCCGCTGGGTATCGACGGACTGCTCGGCGCTGCTGCAGGCGGTCTTTCGGGAGGCGCCAGACCCATTACTGACATCGCTGAAGGGTCGGTAGGAGCCTTGGGCGGCCGGTGCGACTTATTCCCAAACTTGCCCATGAGCCCACCGCCCCGAGCCTTATCACTTGCTATCTATTTGATTGTTAGCTTACAAAACATTGCTCTCGGTATCTGTTATGGTTATGGACGTACCCTTTTAGGAACCGGCTGATTTGAATCTGGTCCGTCATGTGATCGCTTTCGTGCTTCTCCTGAAGGCTTGCTTGACGAGGTATGAATAACGGGAGGCCCAGCAGAGCGTGGCACAACTCCAGCCGGTTCACCTCCTCCAATGCCAGGTATGCGAGTTGTGGGAGCTGTTGGTTGCTGAGCTCCTTCGACTTTTGGTGAGTTCGAACGAGATGAGGGCAGTGAGGATGTTCCCAAAGATGCATCTCGCATTGGAACATCACGGCCTTGGGCTTGGGGTGGCGGGGGAAGGTAAGCGCCCGGCTTTGCCTTTTCGAGGGGCTTCCTAAACATAGACAAGACGTCACCATTCGTGTAGCGATCTCTGGCTTGGGCATCCTCAATAAGTTTTCGCCAGAATTCGCCCTGAACAAGCGCTCTCGAGTCACCAAGAATCCACAGCGATGACTTGGCACGAGTCAGACCGACGTTCATACGTCGAATATCAGTCATGAAACCGATACCGCCTGTAGAACTGGCCCGAACACAAGAGAAGATAATGATCTCACATTCGCGACCCTGGAAAGCATCGGTGGTGTTGAACTCGATTATGCTTGTGATGTTCTCGCCATATCGCGATCGGAAGCGGTTTCTTAACTCATAAAGTTGAGCTTTGTAAGGAGTGATGATACCGATCTTGCCAGTCAAATCGCATTCACGGTACTCGTTACTAAAGCGATCGTACATCTGTATAGCAACGTCCAACTCCTTAGTGTTGACCAGAGACTGGCCCTTGTGGCCTCTCTCCTGGACACCCTGGACATCGAAGAATCGATAGGGACCAAGTAGCGCGCTCTTGTGCCACGGCTGTTGCCTGAGCTCATGCATGTTCTGGCCGTCGGCGAGTTGTCCTTCGTAGAACTCGCGGCTTGGGAACATGCTGATCTCAGGATGCATACGATATTGCATACCTAGCAAATGCACCGATCGTGGGTGATTTTGCTGCATTCGGACGAACAGACTTTGATCATAACCGAACTTCGCTGCTGACTGTGACAGAACTGTAGGGGGAAGCTGTTTAGGATCCCCAACGAGAATACATTTGTAGCAGCCATATTTGAGTGGAATCAAGGCACTTAACTCAACACACTGAGCAGCTTCGTCAATGATGACTGTTTCGAACTCGACATCCTCCAGGTTTCGAAACATCTCGTGGCCACTACCGCTCAGAGTAGCGCACAGAACCTGGGCGTTGTTGAGGATCTCTTGCTGGACTTGTCGGCGCCGCATTTCCATCTCTCGAGCCACAGAATTGCCACTGCTCTTGTCAGCATCGATTTGTTTTCCGTAGGACATTTGGCGTCGCTTCAATTCGTCGAATTCTCGAGATAGCTTGTTGTAAAGGGTTCGATCGTCCATAAGTTTTGCTGCTTCCAGTTGGGGACGCAGTTTTCCCAGCTCTTCCTTCACCTTCCCAGCATTCTCGTGTAGTTGGTCGCGGTCGGCCTTGGCTTTATCCTTGGTCTGGTCGCCCTCCATACGGGCCTTGACAAGCTCGTCTAGAGTGACGTCCCTCACAGCTGCATTAATGGCATCACTTCGACCGAGTCGTAGCACGTTGATATTCTTGGTTTTCCCTGAGACCGTTTTGACACCAGCCTTCAGACGTAGCACTAATTCATCTACAGCGGCGTTACTGGGTGCACAAACAAGAAGTTTTTTTGAACGATTTTGTTTAGGTGCACCTAGTGCACCGTTCGGTCGTAGAGGTACGCCCATGGGAATGCCTTGATGGCCTGATTGACTCAGTTGCTCCGAGAGCAAGGTTCCAACCATGGCCACGATGGTTTTCGTTTTTCCAGTACCAGGAGGACTGCTGATATTAGCTTTGTCAACAAGCAAGAGCGAGAGACTTACCCCTGAATAAGAGTAAAACCATCATTGTCGTGAGCGCCTAAAACCGCCGTAGCCTGTCCTCGGTTCAGAGCATAGTTGTCCATACAGTTGTTTACCTTCTCATCTCCATATTGTAGAATAGGAGACGGTTCAGCGTTCAGGATTTCGTCCATTAGATCATAATACGGCAGACTTTCCAACGCGGCGAATTCTCGTTCGATTGTTGTCATGTTGGTAATCTTCACTCCAAACACGCTGACATTCGGGGTCAACACCTGTGTCATAGGGTTATTTCGGGAAGCCACACGATATGTGATCTCGATCAGCTCCTTTTTGTAGGTGATCCGGTGAACTCTAGCCAAACAATGTCGAGCTGACTGATCGATCAAAGGTTGTTCCGATTCTGAGACAAGAAGAATGTCGCCCTCAGAAACACCGCGCTCTCTGCTTTGGACCACTGGCATCGTGAACGTCGCCTCCAGGTAGCTGTCGACGCTCGCGCGGCTTGCAATCTTCATACCGAATGGCTGGGATGTGAGCTCATCCTTGGCTGTGACAAAAGAGCGCCAAGCTTCTGAGGCAAGCAGGGGAAAGAACGTATCCTGGTACGTTCTGGGATCAAAATACTTAGTGGCAACTTCTGAAGCTGCTGGGCCATTAGGAGGATCGTTGCCACCATGGAAAATGTCCCAAGCTAGGATTGTGTTGTGTAATCGGTCCATAGGAGGGATGACTCTGGCTCTCCTATCCTTGACCGAGCGCTGCTGTCTAACCTTCTTCACCGGTCTACGCATTTTGTCCTGCAAAGCCTTGGCCATGCGCCGCTTGTTAGCTTCTTCCAGAGCTGTCTGGCCTCCCGTGCTAAGGGCAGCTAGTTCGTTATCGGCATCTGATACATCTTCTTCCTCTTCATCAGATTCTTCTTCGGAACTGTTTACCATTATCTCGCTCCGACTGTGATCCTTGCCAATGAGGCCAAGACTATGCAAGCCGGAACCCTCACCAGGGACAGTTTCTCCCCTAAGAGCTTTGGCTTTCGCAATGATGGCAGCATCGCGCTTCTGTTTTTCAAGCCTGGCCTTTTGTCTGCCCTCCTTGATCGCCGCGATGTCCTTCTTATCAGGGGCAATCTGGGTTCTAGGCTTGATCATAGCTTGAGCCTTTGCTTTGACCTTTGCCTGATCCTTGACTTTCTTAGCCTCCAGCTGCCTAAGGATGGGGCTGTCTATAGATCTGCTGAGATCGAGCACGTCATCACGATTAGATCTTGATGATGCTGCCGTAGTTGTACTGCTGGATGGTGTGCCAGACTTCGACCAAGCGTCAAGTTTGCTCTGTTTCTTGATACCATCTTTGGGTCTCTGTGCTAATGGTCTCTGCGCAATACCGAGCTGGTAGATTTGAATTTCGTCATCTGTTTGTCCAAGGGCTTGAAGAAGTTCTGCTCGCTGCTGGTCAGTCATATTGGTTGACCTGACAAACTTGCCCGGGACGTTTGTAGGTAGGCAAGCATCAGTGATAAGCTTGCGGGAGGCAGGGTTGATCTCATGGTTGTTTTCTCGAAGTCGGGTGAGAATCTTGCACAAGACCCTAACTGTGACATCAACGAGCCACTTGTCCTTCAGACGAATCATGTTCTCCATTCCACCAAAGTGCTGTTTTGCAGGGATAAGAATTTGCGACATAGTATCCTTCTCACTTTTATTCAAAGCCTTGGAAATCGCTGAAGTGATGAGACCATCCTCAGCGACGAGGGCTTCAGCGAGTTCCATGATTTCTCGGCAAAATTCTGTCATGACGGCATTCTGAATGTATCGAGACCATCCCTCAATGTTTCTGCACGCAGTAGAGACAAAACGCCATTGTTCACTCCACCAACGCAAGACCTTCGCAGCCGACATAGGCTCAAGGGTCTTGACTCGCAAGACTCCCGACATGGGGTCAGTCAAACCACGGAGGATATCTCGACTCATGTTTAGGATTGGCCTGATAGGGCCCCAGGGGTTTGGAGGTTTCAAAACTCGCTCTAGGGCCCATACTATGGAGGAGAGGGTCTGCTCAGGGTGCAGCTGTGACATTTGCTCGAAGGCGCCGCTCTGGGAAATCTCTCCGGTCCAGCTCTTCAGCAGCTCGGCAGCTGCTTCAGCAAGACCTGCCTCTCCATGGGTAGAGAGTGTAATAGTGCCTTGGAAAGCCAAGCGGTCGTCAAAGAAGGTATTCAGGTCCGTGGCAGCGTCTAGTTCGGACATTCGACCGAGAAGATTCCCAAGAATATCCACCGTTGCAGCAAGAGATTTGTTGAAGTTCTTGCTCGAATCGCTCAGTTTATCGTCGCTCTTCAAGGCTCTGATCTGCTCAACACCAATTAAGGGCTCTAATGACAAGACGATATCTCTGGCCAGATCGACCTGCTCGGTTGACAAATCGAACATCTCAACAATACCTTGCCAGAAAGCATTCGAGTCCCTGGTGACGGCGGACTGAAGCTTGTTGCCCTCCAGGCAAGCCATATACTCCTCCGCAAAGATTTTCATATCAAGTTTCATGGCAGTTTGCATTGCCTTTTTAGCTGCGTTTGCAACTTGAAAGGTCACCCAACCTTCCCTTTCTTGGCCAGGGGCACGCAAATTCCGGAGAATGATGTCCTTGTACTTCATAACGAGATTGAACGCACAGCATGCGTAGAGATGAGTGGTTCCCGCACCAATCTTCGTCTCCGGGTCGACAAACGTTGATATGGTGAGTTGTAGGGCATCAAATCCAGCTCGAATGCACGCCGCACGGCCTGGTTCCCCGATAGTCTCGTCTTTCGCAAGTGACTCGAAGAGAGTGTGCATCAAGACCTCGCAAGCGTCATATCTGCGATCGCGGCCGACTGATTGGAGCCATGGGTCAACCCAAGACGTAGGAAAGGGACCGCGAGAAATGCTACCATCGTAGCCAGTCCAGCAATCTTCTAGGGATTGACGGAGGAGGTTCTTGTATCCGGGACTCGCAAAGAGCAAGTCGGCGATAACATTAGGCCGGGCATCGCCAATAACATCCCAAAAAGCCCTGGGTGCCTTCTTTAGAAAGTTTGTGAGTATTGTGATGGTCATCACCAAGACACTCTCGGCGGGGCAGAACTGGATATGGCGGAACAGAAGGTCGTAAATGTGATTGATTCCGGTACTCAGTTCGAGATTTCGTAACCGCTGCAGAATCACGTCCGCAGTTAAGGTCCTTAGAATTTCGTTGAATCCTTCCCAGAACTGCTCTATTTCAGGCCATGAGTCCATAGTCTGAGGCTCTTTTTTAGAAATGTCGTCGATGGCCCTTGTCAGGCCGCTGCTGACAGCCCAGTCGAACTGTTCCAGTGTCATACTATTACTATCAAGGTTCCGATAGTTATCTGTTGCCCATTTTCGGCGATCCTGATTCTTAAGGTCAAAGATGAAGTAAGTCATTCCAGGCAAAGGCTCCTTGGTCCCAAGTTTAAGGCCACTTTTTCCTTGGAGTCGCTGGAAAACATACTGAAAGGTGATCCTTCGATCCGCATCCTCCATATACGGCATGCAGCATAGTGCCTCGTATACAGAGATGTGGACCTCGGGGAGATGCTCACCGAGCTGGGATTTCTTGAATGTAGAGCCTGCTGAAATGATCTTCTCAATAAACCCCTTGGCCCATCGCAGGCTTAGATCGATTCGTTCAACATCTCTCCGTTCCAGCATCGATCGGATGTCGACTACAACCTCTTCATTCCACCGTTCTTGGAATTGCTGCAAGAGTTCTCTGCGTTGCATATGCCAATTATAGACACAATCTGCGCAGTGCTTTAGGCAACCGTTAAGCCTCTCGCTGAGCTGCTCTCCCCATTTCCCTTGGCTTGATTGATCGAAGCCAAAAATCAGGCAATTCCAGTATGTGACTTCGAGTCGCTCCTTTCCTGCCTTAATGCGACTGTTCTTTTCTTCTTGCGTAATCGATGAATCGGGGTCGTCGACGAGTTTGTAGTTTTCATTATCCTCGTCGTTGATACGGGGACACAGGAGATGGCATTCCTCGTCGAAGCGTTGAATCTTCTCGTACCATTGGCTGAGTTGCTCATGAAGATCCATTGTAGGGTTCGCAGATACGTTGGCGCATCTCTCAGGATCGTGGCTAAAACAAAGGGTTCGGGGGTACAGTGGGAGGTCGGGTTTTCATGAGGTTGCGAGAATGGATCGTCAGGTTAAATGAGGATGTTAATTGCCGAAGTGAAGAAGATCATCGAGCTCGTCGCGGAGAATAAAAGGTTGGACGGGTGGTGGTGGTCGAAAATTCGAAGTTGACTTCAGGGGACCGTTGCCGGGGCACTCTGGGCTTCGAAATCAAGCAATCCGTGAATGTCTGAGCGTTTGCGGGACAACGCTAGGGGACAATAGAGTGATGCGAATGAAAGGATGAGTCGCAGAGAATGTACGGAGTCCCTTGATGTCCTGTCGAAGCTTGTATTCCAGCAAGGCAACGAGCCTACGATGCAATGTGAAGGTTGTAGATCAGGATAGGAAAATAGTTGTCACGCTAAGTTCCTAGATGGATGGAAACTGGCTTGGCTTTGACGCGCTTGAGTTGCCGCGTTTTCTGCAGGGGGTTAAATGAGAAATAGCGGGGGGGTGTTCGTCGGTGGCTAACCGGGTGGTACCTTAGCCACTGATGTCTATTGTGGGTGAAAGGGTTGCTGAATTGGCTTGTGATAAGACACAGGCAGGATTATGCATGTCTAAAAGAGATAGTTGCACGAAAAGCTGAAGAGGTGCAACTTTATTTAACGAAAATAACCCACAAACTAATCATAGGCACTTAATCACTGTCCTCTTCCTTCAGCTGCTTCTTCAATCCCGCTTTCCCTCCATACTGCCTCTTCCCTGTTCGCTCCATTAGTCCATCAAGAGGACATTTCGATTTATTCCATTCTTCGCTCCCCTCGCTTGTGTTTGCTCTACAGCGGGTACAACTTCGTCCGTGTTGGACAAACAGTTTGTGCAATCCATACTTCAGATGATTGGGGATGCGCACCTCCAGGTGACTATATGTTTGATCGCGAGTGGCTTTGGGGGGTATCCATTTCAACCATCCACTGATGCGGTGAACATGGGTGTCAACTGCGAAGCTAGGTTGTTGGGGACAGAAGAGAATAACGCAAGATGCTGTCTTGACGCCAATTCCAGGGAATTTAGTGAGTGTCTGCATGGCTTCATCTGGAGCCATCCCATGAATATGGTCTAGTGACAGAATCTCTTGGTCTGTCTTCAAGATTTCGAGATCTTTTTGACCTTGAGTTTTGTTGTCTCCTCCGGCAATACCAGATGAGTTACCCCCTTTCTTCTCTCGCATAAAAGCCTCTCGTCGTTTTGTGTTCTCTTCATGAACTAATTCCAGGATTGCTTTGATGTCTTTACCCTTGACCTGAGCCAAGCCACCTGTCTTGATTGATTCAACGATGGTGGGCAAAGGAGCAATTCTGACCTTGTTCCAGTCAACGCTGCCTTTTCCAATACCTTTGTCGACAGTGCCGAATGTGGTCACCAGCCCTCTGAATGCTGCACTTGAGTTGCGGTTGGAGGTGTTTGCACTTAAGCGGGTACGAATCAAGGCATCTAGAACAGATGGCACCTCTCCGCAACCCGACACATCCAAAGATGGTGCCGGTATCTTCTCGGGGGCTTTGGCTTCTCCATGGACTTTCGCCAGTCGGCGATAAACCTCTTCACATTCTTCTGCTGATGGGGCGTTCCATTCTGGAAAAGGCGTTATGCCTGGAGTAAGCCCATACGGGTTTTCCTTCGTCTTTTTGACCATTTTCCGAACTGGTGCTTCTCTTGCTACCTCGAGATCCTCATCCTTGACCTCATTATTTATGGATGAAGGCTTGTTTGGGTCCTTAGCTTGAAGCTTGGTTATTGTCTCGTCGTCAGACTCGAAGTATGGAGATTTTGCAGCTGGTTTCCGTGGGCGAAGTGATCTCCGGGTTGTAAACTCCGTGACCTGGGGTGAATCTGTGTCCACAGCTTTCATGCTCGAATTGGCCGCAGGTGAGGTCTCTTCGACTTTGGCGGTTTTCGTCAAGTCGCTCGTTTCTTTCAAATCTTCTGGAGGTGTGGGAATCGTTTTGATAACTTTCCGGGGAGCACGAACAGGTCCCATATTGTGCGGAAGTTCATCCAAATACTCATCTTTCACTTGGTCCTTGGCCTTCATAACGGTCTTCCTTTTCTTTACAGGCGCCTCCTCTCTACTCGCAACCCTGCGCTTCCGTAAAGTTCGAGCAGCCATCTTGACTTGCGCAGAAGATGTGCAAGTGTGAAAGTGACGAAAGATTGGAGATGATGTAAATAGGCTCGGACAGGGGTACAGGGGCATCCAAGGCTTGACGGCAAATAGCAAATAGCTTTTCATGCCACAAAAGCAGGCAATCCCTTGATGTTCGATACCAAGAGCGTACTCATTTTTGTTCTGTTCATAGTAAGTGTTTGATCAGTTTTGCGATTACTTATGGTTGATGGCGTCAATGACCTCAACAGTCGACACAAGGATCGCTGGGGGGTCTATCTCCACCCCGCAAACCATCGCTCTGGCGGGAGCCGTTGAACTAACCGAATTGGTCAGAGTGGCTTTACCTTTCGATTACCTACCCTGTGCCACTCGAAATAGCAACGTCAAGGAGCATCAGAACACAACAAATACGTGCTTATTATGTTCCTCAAAACTCTCTTCGGCTTATGCAGCTCTGTTTTCTTATTTCTCAGAGTGATTCCCGAATCCAACCATGTTTTAGGAACTTGAGCCGAACGTCACTGAATCTTATTCATTACATGCAAATGCCTTCCACTGCCTTACAACGCCGTTGCAACAGGAACTCATCAGACACAGAGAACCTATCCTTGGAAGCCATTAATCATACACTAGAGCTAGCAAGGCCAGTTGACCTCGGTCAACAATCGACAGTCAATATCGAGTGTAAAACGTAAGTGCTCAGATTGAGTAGCATGTTAGCAGATCTCGTGTGGTTTACATGTGATGTACAGCCCAAACAATGAACACTGGTGGACTGAAACATGGGTCGAAGAGCTTCAACTGAGCCAGAAGACCGACTCATTCTATAAAAGTTAATGAGTTATCTCTCGGCGCATCAGAATTGAAAGATAGAGAGGATGAGTTCCTCGCGCACAAAACAAACGCAAGTAAGAGGTGGTGCCTGTGACACTACATCGAACACAACTGATGCAATAATTCCAAAGGAAGGATGTATACCAAGTCTTGCAATAGAACTGTAACATAAAGGTCACGAGAGTATTATACATGCCACAAGAATATAGATATTGTTGCAATATAAATCCTCAGTTGGTTAATAGTACTTGTGCCAAGGTTACACGATGAATAAGAGCTTTGACGAGACAAACAACCCATAGGTAATGTTGCACAGACCAGCTATTTAGAGTGAAGGATATATGTTGCCCTAGATACCAGGGAGTTCACTAAAAACCTACTACTGAACTACTTATGATACAAGAAACCACTTCTCTCGTTTTCTCCTCTGCAACCAATCGTCACTTTTCCACGCTTTATCCATTAGCACCAGGCAACAACTGCCTCGTTTGCTCGAGGTACGCATTTATAATCTTTCATATATTGCGATTTATAGTGAACTAACACAGCGACGCAGACATTTCCCTTGACCGTTGGGCTCTGGTCCAGTTCTTAACTATGCCTATCGAAAGAATCGACCTTGAGGCGCAAGAAGAGACCGATGACGTTTTATTTCTTTCTGAAGAACCTAGTGGTATTCCTGAGCGCCGAAGGCGTCTCTCATCCTGTACGATCGGGGATGAGGACACCAGCAGTGAACGTGTTGAGTACCCGAATACTTCAGCTCGTCTTCTCGAACAGGGTGAACTCGAGCTTAAGACAATAAGGCTATTGAATACAATTATACAAGCAGGTTCCTTTCTTGAAGTACCCCAATTCTTTTCTGGGAAATATCTTGTTGAGTTTATCCTGGTCAAAATCCTGGTTCGATGCCGGTCTACAGACGCAATCAAAATCCGTGGCACACCCTTCCTGAGAAACCGGTCCGCTTTAGCAAAGCTTCCGAAGAAGTCAAACGAAGTTTGCATGCTGATATGCCGAGACAATGACACGAAAAACGAAGAGGCCACGGACATCAGGCCATCACAAGTGGTTCATGTGCACCCACTGCTCATCACCAACGCAACATACCCCAATTTCAACCGGGTTATCTTCAACCCCCAACATCCCGCAGATAGAGGCCGACCAAATGTGCAGTCTACACACTTGACCTGCCGCTAGAAGCTGGAGGTTTGTTACACTGGACAAGGAAGCCGTCGAAAGCAAGTTGAAGAATCCCTTGTTCGCATTGACTCCAGCGAAGTCTCACGGAGAGAATATAAAATTTCTAACGAAATACTCCGCAACAGATGGCGAGGAACTACCGTTAAAGGAGGCTCCTGGAACCCCTTTTCCGGCGGTGACTTTATTGACCTAGAGTTGGAGGAACCCAACGAAGAAGATCGAAGCCGTGGTCAGCAATACACGATATTTGACTCTTGTTCCGGTGCTGGCGGAGTATCGCGAGGAGCCCTCATGGCTGGCTTTAAGGTCCAATATGCGTTGGACAAAGCACCGGAGGTTTGGGATACTTACGAAGCAAACTTCCCAGGGACCGAACTATACAAGATGTCTCTGGATCAATTTCTGTCGAACGCGCAGACGAGTCATATGCGAGTTGATATGCTACACTTTTCTCCGCCATGTCAATTTTTTTCACCAGCCCATACGCACGAATCAGAACAAGATGATACCAATATTTTCGCATTATATGGCTGCAACCAATTACTCAAAATGTTACGTCCCCGGATCATCACCGTGGAACAGACATTCGGGCTTACGCATGACCGACACGAGGAGTACTTTAATGGCTTCCTTGGGGACTTCACACAGCATGGCTACTCCATACGCTGGAGAGTCATAAAACTTTGCACGTGGGGAGCTGCTCAAGACCGGAGACGCCTAATCATCATCGCCGCTGCACCAGGTGAGAGACTTCCAACCTTCCCCCAGGCTACACACAGTCAGGATGGTGGGAATGGACTGCTGCCCTACAACAGCATCGGAAAGGCGCTCAGAGGCATCCGCGCAGGAGACGATCTTCATGACCTTGATAATGTCCATTACTTCGATCCACCACGAGCGCCTTATGACCCAGAACGCCTGGCAGGAACTATCACCACTGGCGGAGGTTATTTTTACTACCCTGACGGCTCACGAAATCTCACTCTCAGAGAGTATGCAAGCCTGCAAGGATTCCCCAAGTCACATCAGTTCCTCGGTACTAAAACATCTATCAAACGGCAAATCGGAAACGCCTTTCCCCCAAACACAGTCCGTGTTCTCTACAAGCACTTAGAACAATGGCTCTTGAACGAAGACCGCATGAAGCCATTCACCAACTACCAGGACGCCATTCTCATTGAAGATGATTCCGACACGACAGCCAATCTTACAGATGACTCTGAAGATAGGCCACGCCACTCTCCGGATATGATGGACGGAAGTACTGTTGAGGCTTTTGATATATAACAACACTGACATGGCAGAGCCTCTTGGGCAGTTGAGGACATGGTGATTGACTTAACCTAGCTCCTGAGCAGGTTTTTGATCAAGGCAACATGGTACGGAGAACGAGATTAGTGGTTACTGGCTTGGTATTGTAGCGGCCTGGAAACTAGACGACAGTTTTTCTTCTTGGAAAGATCACGACGTGGTAGATAACTGTTCTGTTCGAGCTTTAGATAGGTAAGGTAGCCGTCACGAATACCAGTGTTTGATCGCATTACCTTACTGAGTACCTTACCTGACGCATTTACCTTTGGGTCTGAAGTATCCTTCATGTGAGAATAGAGCCGATCTTGAACTAGCACCTGCTGCCACTGCCTTCATCCTCTTTGCCCTCGAAAGCCCCCCTCCGATTTTTGACCGTGATTCACAGCTGGCAGGCAGTGCGGAGCAGCGTGTCGGGTGCCTGCGCGCAGCCCGAGATGAGTACCTTCTAACAACAAACGGCGAGTGCAAACGCTTCTCCTCCTTCCTTGCACGCTTCTGCCTTTGGCCCAAAGTTATTTCTCCTCCAGCTTCCACTCTTTCTTTTTCATCAACTTCTTCGCTCGACGCTTTGATGAGTCTTTGAATCAATACTGCTTTGGACCACTTGGGGATAGGTATCCAACACATCTTATCCCGACACGCTCTTACTCGGTTTCTACTGCACCTTGTTTCTATTCTTCTGGTATGGTGCCATCTACTTCTACCATGTCGACCCCAGTCGGACGAAATGTTCCTACGTCCGGGAATGTGAGCTTTGATCATCCAACCGTGTAAATTAACCCACTGACATTGTACTCTCAGAAGCCACTGGCACCATTGTACGCCTTATCTGTCAGTGAATATGTGAAAAGACACGAGAACGGTTCCATAATCGAGCAACGCAACGAAGAGACGATTTTGAAACGGTTCAATGACCTTCGAACCGCATTTGAAGCTTGGCCAATAGCACCAATTGATTGCCTAGCTAACTCTTTTACAACGACGTGGCTCCTGCTTGTTCCGGTTCCAAAACCATCTGAAGAGCTCATCTTTCCCGCTCTCACTGACAACTTCCGCATCGAGTTTGAAGAAAGAATAAAGCTTCCGAACGGGACTTATTCTCTTGTTAACCTGTCAGCAACTCGCGTCAAAAACCCATATGAGGAAATGGAGAACATCGTGGGGGAAGAGATCGTGAAATGTGCGGCCTTCAACGTCCAGGTTCCCCGAGCGTTGAAGAATGAGGAAGGCGATCAAGAGATTCTCGAGCTGATGAGCCACATGAAGACAGCCTCTGCACTCGATGATTTTGAAAGCCTAACCTTGGACCAAACATGTCAAAAAAATATCTTCATTACATGGGACACGTTTTCTAACACCTATGAGGCCGAACTTGCCGCACTGCATCGCCTGACAGGCGGTTGCCAGCTTGAAAGCCGACAGGTCAGCCCGAAATGCAAGGCTGCATTTGAGATGATCCTTGATTTCAAAGGATCAAACAAGACACACATAAATCTGCACAGCGTGTTCCCTCACCTTTCCAACCCACATCACCCAGATTATAGGGTTCGCTATAGTCTTCTGCGAAGATTCCGATCCTTTAATAAGGATCATATGGCCGCCTTTTATGGACTCAAGGCCATACCAAATGGTCTCTACTTTGTTAATGGATGTCCCGGTGCAGGCAAGACAGAGTGGAACATGGTCGTTTCTGCTCTGATACAGTCAGTACGTCGCCCAGGTGCCAAAAAGCGTTATAATCCTATCCTGTTTCTTGTTGACCTCAACAAAACCGTCGATGATGCTGCGGACCGCTACTGGAACCTGGCAAAGGAGTGTGGTCTTCATCTTCGCATCATTCGAATGCATGGTTGGCCTTACGAAATGAAAAACAGCGAGAAACTGGGCAAAAACCAGGCGCAAGACTGTGATCAACAAATAGACTTCACGAGAAAGTTTCTGACAATTGCCAACATCGAAAAGACTTTGAACGTCGGAAGAAACGCCAACAAGGCCCCAACACTGGATGAAGCTGCTTGGGACTACTATGAAAAGCACAAACATGGTGGGTTTGTGGCGCTCAAGAAAGTGCTCTCCAGAATGGAGGCTAAGGACGCCTTGGACCACGACGACTGGAAATGTCTGAGAAATGAAGTCACGAAACTGTACACCGCGGTTTTGAAGCAAGCGGACTTCATAGCGACAACGCCTGTGGCCGCATATGGCGGCTTCTCGAAACTCTTTAAGCCGGATATTATCTTTGTGGATGAAGCACCGCATGCAAGAGAACTCACAACGCTGATTCCAATTGCATTCTTCGAACCCTTTGCTTGGATTTTTACGGGTGATGTCAATCAGACCCGCCCCTTTGTGAAGAGTGGTGATGCACGGGATGCCCTGAAGAAAGGCCTTGAGGCAAATCCGTATTCTGAGCAGCTGCGTCTTAGCCTCATGGCAAGGGCCAACGGACTGGGAGCGATCAATAGTTCATTGTTGATCAACAAGCGGGCGCATGGCAACCTACACAAGCTGCCGTCAGATCTCTTCTATGGCGGAAAGATGTCTTCTGATTACCCATTATCGAGGCAGTTCCCGGAAACAGTTAGCTACCTAAGACGGCACCTTGAGGCCTTCGGTAATGGACGAAGACTGAACGCGAACCGGGCTATTATTGCCCTTTCAGCGAGCAAAGAGGAAAACCATTGTCACAGTTTCTGGAATCCTGTGAACCATCGTTGGGTATTGGCTGAAGTGAAAAAACTGTTGCAGGACCCGTCATTTCGAACCATTACGGACACTCAGCAGCCCGGACGTGTGATGATCGAGACACCATATAGTGTCTCCATGCGTCAGTATGCACATGTGGTCAAACAGTGGCCAATTGAGTGGCAGGAGAGGACGGAAGTTTTGACAGTAGACAAAGCTCAAGGCAATCAGGCGGATGTGGTTTTCCTCGATCTGGTGAGAACCACAAAGCCCGGCTTCATGGATGAGGCACAACGTCTCAACGTGGCAATCACCAGAGCCAGACAAGCAGAAATTGTCCTGATGCACCCTGCAATGACTTTTCGCCTACGCCAGGGCAGGCGCGTACCGACTGATTACACTTCAAAGGTGTGGGAGGATGCAGTTGCGAACGATCGCTTATTCGTGGTCTGACTGGGAAGTCTGCGCGGGGAATTTGGTGACGATAAGGAGAAGCATGTCTGATGGTGTTATTGTAGCTGTTTGAGCACTTGAGTTCAGTTGGTTGATAAGTCAATTTGGGTCTGTCTTTTTTTTTTTTTAAAGTAAAGGAAAGCTTGATTGCACCAAAACTGGAGTGGCCCCTGTATTGAAGGTTCGGTACGGTATTTTATAGAAAGGCTGAATGAAAGTGAAGTTGACAATTATTGCTAGTCAAGAGATGAAGTCAAAACAAGGTCGCAGTGCCCCGATTGACTAGTGTCTTGGATGGAAGTAATCGAGCCACACTGGGGTCGATGTTGTGGGGGGTTAAATGGCTTGGCAACAACATCGGCTTATTGTGAAGCATGAATGTTGGTATTCAGACATTGGAATAAATGTCGTTGTGTAAGGCAACGTAAAGAAACGGACAGGGAAATGCTTCAATTGCAAGATGAAGCACAACGCAACAACGCAACGAGCGATAGCGCTGACTTGAACAAACCAGGATCGGCTCAATATGTTCCCATGGAAAAGAAGCCAAGCATAAGGGTCCAATGGAGTACCTAAGGTAGGTAGAACAATGCAGGCTGTGGCGTGGCCTAGGGTCTGGGGATTCACAGAACATCCTTTATCAGAGGTTGGTCCACTCTTTGTGTGATTGATCTGAGTGCTCAGGCCCTCAACTAACGATAGATACTCCCATGGAATCATTGTTGACTCTTACACTTGCTCGATTCCATATGACTTGATAAGTCTTCCATCCTAGTCTTGTATCCTATTGCCTACGATGGGTAGCAATTACGTTTTATCAAAGAGCGAGAGTAATGGAATGACAATAATCTTGCAGGACCAATGCCATCAGACTGAGCCGAAATGGTGCCAACCATCGATCCTTGCCTTACTCTCACTCACTCACTCACTCACTCACACTGGAGAGAAGGCATGGATTGGGTTGAGCCTTGGCTTGTAGGGCTAGCGAATAAGAACATCTTATGAATATAGTGTTATCAGATCAAATCTTTGAATGCCAGATAAGGCAATTCCAATATGTTTTGTAATAAAGCTGCATCGCCATAGTCGGTAACTGGAGCTGGTTAAGTGATGTAAGCGGGTTGAGAGTCGTAGCACCTTGCGAGACTTGAGTAAGGAGGAAACCATGCAGCTAATTTTACGCTTCTTGAGCCATCTTTGCGCTTTCGATATTCACAAATGTGTTTATTTATAGAACTTGACTGCAAATTATTATCGGCATTATGGGGCCAGTAGCTTGCAACCAGCCGCTTGACGAAACCCGCGGTCGAATAAAAACAGGGAACAGTGACATCGTCTCCTAATGTGGCGAATGGTTGTTCCTGCTAAGCTTCAAAACAGAACAAGATGAGACGGACTGAGATATAAGATCTTGACGTAGTGAATGAGGTGGACGGGGTTAGGAATTATAGACACAACACTGTTGAAATCAGTGATCTAACTGAGTTGAAACCGAGCGACCCTGATGACGCCAGGGGTGAGTTGACACTAAGGCGAGATGAGTGTGGCTTAGACCGACGGAGCTTCGGACGGCAAGCGGGGCCTAAGTGACGCCCATGTCCAATGAACTATCGCCTTCGTCGAGCTACCTTATTCTGGGCAGTTGAAGATGTTGGAGGCCCTGAAAAGGCGCGATAAAAACCTATTGTCAGAAGGTGCTTCAGAGGGTCGTTGCTTTGCGCGTGCCCTGCTGACGACCACCCCCGGATTCCGCCATGTCGTTGTCTCTCACTCGTGCATGACTCTGTCTCTTACAACGATCGATCATGAGTACACTAACTATCTAACAGCTAAAGTGATCCTCCCTTAATCCCCACCGGGTCTTTCGATTCATTGACTGGACCTTTTTAACAAAGCACAAGCCTTCCACGGGGCTCGCTGTGTCTCGCGCGACTGCGACGGCGGCCTCCAAGACCCGAGCATCCAGTATTATACCGGCCACCCCGCCCAAATAACCTAACCTAGCAATACGACAAGAAGAATCACTGCTCGATTTGCTGTCCCAATTATCAGCTTCCGTCAGCTCTCGCCGGCTGCTGCTGGCTACCTCCGCATTCGCCACTTATTTCCTCGAACCCGGTGTGGTCCAATTCGATGGATACTTTGAGATATCTAAGTGGGAGGAAGAGCCATGTGATGGGCAATCTCGAAGCCAGAGGCGTCGTGTTGAAGCGCCAACTTAGTGATGGAGGAATTGCTGGCGTTGTTGTCGGTGTCATCGTGGGCATTGCGCTCGTTGTTCTTTGCTCGTATCCTTTTATCATCCGCCGCATCAGACGCCGAAAACAAACATCTCTTCATGGCCCCCCCGACACGAACGACCCGGAGACTGGTGAGGTTCCAGCAACTGAAGCTCCGGGGATAGATGATAATCAACGCCGCCTGTCCTCACAAGACTCGTTCAAACCTTCAGGAGAAAATACGCGTGGGGGAGTTGATGGATCTGTCAAAGACTTGGATTGGACAGCCCACGATGGCTTCTTGCAACAAACCAATGGACAAGGTCAACCAGACTACGTCCCCCGAATCGACACCAATCTACCCTCTTATGGCTTCGAAAATGCTCAGCCAGCTTCCAACGACTCAATACCACGCTCGGCGCCGTTCGGCTCTGACGAGAATTATCATGAAGAGTACATGCCGCAGTCTATCGGTGATGCACCCCGTGCTGTTCTCAATGGTACCAGTGCGGACTACTATAGCCCATCAGTCCCTTCAGAGGCTTTTGGCATGTTTTCGACTGAGGAACCTCGACCTCAGCCCGAACGCTCATGGTCGCGTGGGAGCTCGTTAAGATATAACTTGAAACATATGTTCAGTCGCAAGAGCACCCGTGATCAGTCTCTTGGCTCACCAACATCGCAATCCCTGGCTGACCACCCTGAAAGCGTACCAAGAGCCCAGGATGGAAGTCTTCAACGGATCATTACAGCAGGAGGACCGACCGAGTCTCCCACTGGCATGACTGCCCCGGCGAGCGATTCTTTGCCAGTACCTTCTTCTACCCAAGCCTTGGGCTCCCCGATTGCTTTGCCATCTACCCTGCCAAAGGGGGCTGTGCAAAGTCCCCCAGATTCCCCACCGACCACGTTCAACTTCAACGCGTCTCAATCCCCTCCTAGCCATCCCGCTCCTGGTACCGTGAACCCCATGGATATCATGCCTGCATCGACAGAAACCGAAGTATGGCACAGGACCGACTATCAATTATATGTATCGCAATCCTCACCCAACCAGCCGCCCCCCTCAGCAGGGCCTGTCACGCATGAAGGACCTATGGACTCACCCTCTCCATTAACACTCCCTCCTAGTGATCCTCAACCTCAACCTGTGCCCATAGTTCACTCTCCTACGCCGACCCAGAGTCAAATAACGTTTAAAACAGAGGTCGACGACAACCAGGATATCGCTATGTCTGAGATTCCAACAACTAACCACTTGAGTCCTCTCCCTGACAGTAGTGTTCGGCACCCAAGCTATCCCTCCGATGCGTCCACTCCTCTACCTGGACCGGCATTCACCAACCCATCATCGCTCAGTACACCAGCGACACAGCTTGATACCCCTTCACCCCACTCTGGTACATCTTCCGACTACCGACATAGCGTGTCACCAGGAAATGCTGTAAGCAATCCGTCACCTAGCAATGGTTCACACGCATGCGATGAGCCTGGCTGTAACCAGGTGTTCGACCAGCCACACAAGCTCAAGTAAGTTTATTGTCGCTGGCTGATTGAAGTCGCTCATTAACCTAATAGGCATCATCAACGATATCATACGAAAGATCACAAATGCCCTTACCCAAACTGTGGCAAGGGATTTGGGACCAAAACCCATCTCCAGCGGCATGTCAATGATCGACATGAGAGAAAGAAGAAGTTTCACTGCGCTGTGCAAGGCTGCGACTACTCACGGCAAGGGGGAAAGGGATTCCCTCGCAAGGATAACTGGAAACGACATATGACAAAGATTCACAACATGGATCAGAGACACCTCCCAGAACCCGTGGAAGTCGACCAGGAGATGGGCGGCACATAGGGGTATTTGCCTGCGACATCATCTCATCCGTTGTTGTAGATATGGATTTTACCGTCGTATCTTGCACTATACTATGTACCACTAAGGGAATCGGGCATTGACTGGCAAATCTCAGCGCTTTGCTGGGCTCTATTTATTTTTCTTTGTCATTTGCAGCGACTTGATTCTTACACTCGTTTAAAGGTAGCATATTTGGGTATTAGAAGTCCAGGATTCAGCACAAAAATCAACGTCAGGACGACGTGTAGGACTATTGGGCGTTAGGTCATGGGAAAAGACATATTCATCTGACAAAGGACGAGCCAGGCGTGTTCGTTCTCGGGTATCTATTAATTCGACAGTGTACAACCGAACTATTCCAATACAAAGAGTGCTATTGAGCACTATGGTTTCTGCCACGTGCTTGCCCCCTTTAGCTCAGGTCTTTGATGATTTTCCTCACGAGCTTCTTCTGTTCTTCCACATCCAATCTCTTCTCATCTGTCTCTTGTACTGCCCTTCCAACAGCAATGACCGTTTTCACATTCTCGCTGTCAACCCAGAACTTGCCATTGCGTCCTGTTGCTGTCTCAAATTGAAGACCCGCGTTACCAAGCTCTTCCAGCACCACAACCCGGCCTTCTTGCACACTCTTGGGCATCATCAGACGTCGAGCCATTCCAAGTGAAACGGTGTAGAGCATTCCGCCTGTTAAAGGGCCCAGACCCTCGGATTTCCCTGTTGAAGAAGATACGCATTCGATCTCTGGGTCCATGTGACGGTTGGCGAGAGCAATCCGTGCGTACACAAGCGCACCCGCGGTAAGTTGAGGACGGGTCTTCTTTGTGGCGCCTTCGAAGGAGAGCTGTGGTAGAAGAGCAGGCGCAGTATAGTCGGAGAGAGTAACATAGAATAGGTCGGCGGCGCTGCGCTGGACGGTTCCGATGACGAGCTCGCCAACGCGAGGGGTATACTGTTAATTGGTGAGTCGACGGTTTACAGTTTGAAGATAATTCAAGAGCGAACCTTTCCTCGAGCATTCTCTACACGAATTGCATTCTTTTGCCGGTCAGTCACAAGTTGGCCAGCGAGTGTGGGAACGATGTCGTTTGGAGGCACATGTCGTAGGCCAGGACCGAGCCGCAGAGGTTTCTTAGGATGTGAAGGAATGAGAGATGGATCAATGATATCGCCTGGCAGTACAAATACAGCATCGGATGCCATGATGTGAAATTTGACGAGCTCGATGCTTCGAAATGCAAGAGTTAAAGGCTGCAGCCCCGATGCGACAACTTTGACAACGGTCTTGTCAAAAACATGGGCAAATGCGGCATGTGGGGAACTGATAACGATAACATGAATACGTACCAGTGGCCGATCAAGAAAAATGTGGGCGATGCGATTAGCGGGCAGTTTTTTTCCAATCTCTGAGGGAAAAGAAAGTAAACCCCACTAACATCCATCACCAACTCGCCCTCCAAAATCTTGACACCCAGGAACCCTCTTCGCTTCAACTCAAAAGAGGCATAGAGTCTTGAGTTTCTCCTTCTTTACATACGAATTCACACACCTCTCTTCCGACCGACCTAATGAGTGACAACGCTGGAGCCAAGGGCCCTGAGCCTGGCGATCGAGTTGCCATTGGTATTACCTTTGGTAACTCCAACAGTTCCATTGCCTATACTGCTGACGACAAGGCCGAGGTTATTGCCAACGAGGATGGAGGTATGTTCTAGAATGACCTGATTTCATGAGGCTGCGCCCTGTGATACTGCCACCGGGCCATTTGCTGACATTAGCTGCCCGATAGATCGACAAATCCCCACCGTTCTCTCTTATGTTGACGGCGACGAGTACTACGGTGGACAGGCCAAGAACTTCCTCGTTCGCAACCCCGATAACACCATCGCCAACTTCCGAGACTTCCTCGGCCAAGAGTACGCGACCTTCCCGCCACAGTCCCAGTTCTGGAACCAACGACACTGACAAGATGCCTTCAGATTCAAGTCCATTGACCCTACCCACTCTCACGCCTCCGCCCACCCCAAGGATGTTTCCGGTACCGTTGCTTTCTCCGTCAAGGACAAGAGCGAGGAAGAGGCCTCAACTGTTTCTGTTTCAGAAGCCACTACTCGATACCTGCGACGGCTTGTGGGTTCTGCTTCCGACTACCTGGGCAAGAAGGTCACCTCCGCCGTTGTTACTGTTCCCACAAACTTCACCGAGAAGCAGCGAGAGGCTCTAACCAAGGCCGCCAACGACGCCGACATCGAGATCCTTCAGCTTATCTCTGACCCTGTTGCCGCTGTTCTGGCTTACGATGCCCGTCCTGAAGCCAAGATCGAGGATAAGATTGTTGTTGTCGCTGACCTCGGAGGCACTCGCTCGGATGTTGCTGTTATCGCTTCCCGAGGCGGTCTCTACACAATCCTCGCCACTGCTCACGATTACGAGTTTGCTGGTGTCCATTTGGACAATGCTCTTATGGACCACTTCGCTAAGGAGTTCCAAAAGAAGCACAACATCGACCCCCGAAACAACGCTCGCAGCCTCGCTAAGCTCCGACTTGAGTCTGAGGCTACCAAGCGAGCTCTGAGCCTGGGCAGCAACGCTCAGTTCAGTGTCGAGAGCTTGGCGGATGGTTTCGACTTCTCTGTTACTATCAACAGAATACGATACGAGATGGTTGCCCGCAAGGTTTTTGAGGGCTTCAACCGACTTATCGAGGGTGTTGTCAAGAAGGCCGGCCTCGATGTTCTTGACATTGACGAGGTTATCCTGTCTGGAGGTACTGCCCACACTCCTCGTATCGCTAACAACCTCCGTGGTATCTTCCCTGAGACCACTGAGATTCAGGCACCCGCCACGAGCGTGTCCGCCATCAACCCTTCTGAGCTCCTTGCTCGTGGCGCTGCCCTCCAGGCCTCTCTGATCCAGGAGTACGAGGCCGCCGATATCGAGCAGTCCACTCACCCTGCTGTCACCACTGTCAAGCACATCTCCAACGCCATTGGTGTGATTACTGTGGGCGCTGACGGCGAGGATGTCTTCACTCCCATCATCGCCCCCGAGACCGCCGCCCCTGCCCGACGCACCGTCCACATTCCTGCTCCCAAGGAGGGTGGCGATGTTCTTATTAAGATTGTTGAGGGTAACACCCACATCAAGGTCACCAAGCCTGAGCCTAAGGCCAAGGAGGAGAATGGAGATAAGGTTGAGGAGGACTCCGACTTTGATGATTCTGATGAAGAGGAAGAGGAGACTCGGGAGAAGATCTGGAAGATCGGTAACCCTCTCGCCGAGGCCGCCATCAAGGGCGTCAAGGCTGGTGGTAAGGTTGAGGTTACGATTAACGTTCTAGCCGATCTGGGCGTTACCGTCACAACCCGAGAAGTTGGCGGCAAGGGTGGTGTGCGAGGAAACATCTAAGTCTGGAAATGCTGGACTCTCAAAAGCAGGAACTTCGATTGAAAAGCCGCAATGATTTTATGAGTGGGTATATAAGGGGATGGGCATGCAAAAGCACGGGTTTATTGGTAGATTCTAGAAGACACAATAGAGGGTTGTCAAGGATGAATTGAATAAAGACTTTCAATATTTAAAGAATAATGTCCAAGTCAATTGGGTGGATGCCATTCAGGAAACATCTTTAAGCAATTAAGTACTCAAGCCGCCCTTGTGAAGCCGTGAATAAACCCAGTCCTGAATTCCAAATTATGCCGCCCTTCACATCACCTGGTTGCCATCACCTGGTAACCGCCAAGCAATGAGGTCGTTTCGCATATCATCCTCTCTAACCTCGCGAGTTCCCTTATAACTAACTTCGCGCATTGGATCGCTATCAAGTGTCATGGTAGATGTCATGCTCGCCATACTGCGCGCGTGGTCGAGGTGGTGCTCATGGATGCGTACGCCTTTGCGTCGGTTCGACGGTGTGACTGTAACTGTCGAGAAGCTCTTATCACTCGAGTTACTTGGTGTGCGGCGATGCGAGGAGCCAGTCGGGCCGTTACTTTGGTGATTGTGCGAAGGCGAGGCAGTTCTGTTTGAATGGTGGTGATGATGGTGATGAGGGTGAAGCAGGTTGTGAGTTATACGGCGAGTATCGCGGGCTCGGATGGTATCACGTGGACCCATATCATCGTCGTCGTCTTCTCCATCAGTGACAGGCGAAGCATTATGAGGTTTGGTTTTCCAGCCGTTGCCTCCATTGAAAATGTCCTCAATGACTTCTTCTGCAGAGTGCTCATTGGGTTGTCGACTCCACGAAGCAGCGAGAACGCTTCGGTAGAGGTCTTGGAGCTCAGCGGCGTCGCGAGGCTTAGATAAGTTGGGGACGGCGGCAGCTATTGCTATGTATTGTTAGACGCAGGGAATGTACGGCACGAATCAAGTTAACTTACGCCCAGCGTCGTCCTCTATGGCCTCGCTCATGATGCCGCCAATACCGCCAAACACAGGAGCCGTTTTCAGAGGAGGAGCTACGTAACTCCGTTCGCCGTCGACCTGGATCATGAGGATACTGATCTTCAGGGTACTGTTGACTTTGCTATCCTGCATGAGGTATCTTCTCACGATACCATCCTCGACAACATCTGAATCACGCCGCGGCCGTGATGTCCCACCCCTCGTCGGGCTGACACCCATACTATTGCTACGCATGCGACCAGGCGATGCGACATCCTTGACGAAGGCCTCGCTCTCTTCCACGTACTCGCTCAGGTTGAGGCGAACGATGCCAAGGGTGACCTTCTCTGTCAAACCAAATTCTTGAATGACCTCGAACTCCATGGGACACTCGGTAAGGTTGTTATTGCGGTCTATCGATATGCGGATCGATGGTACTGCGGTGACAAAGCCCCATTCAACTCTGTGGTTGGCGATTGGGCATTTCTGCGTGCGGCCGCGATGTTCCGCGGTCATTGAGTGAGAGAGGTGCCATTTGACAAAGGCTTGACCAGAAACGAGCGGCACATTGTTGAGGTCGTAAATCTAGGAAGTATGAGCTAAGGTTCTCTTTCTCATAGAGTGGCTGAATGTAGGTTGAGGGATGTACCTTGAGATGAAGATCGAATTTTGGCTGAGGTGCGAGTTAACCTGAGTTCAAGTTGAAGATTGAGATAAATCCTTACCTTCCGAGCCTTGCCAACTTCAGGTTTGAGAAAGCCCATGTTAGCAAAGATTGTCAGGATATCTCTGTCAATAATTCGCAATGTTTAAGTTACGACTATGCGAGTATATAGCGAGCTCGCTTGAGCGTAATTATGACGGTATCTAATCTTACGACAGACTTCCGCAATGGGGCTGTAGTGTAGTGGGTGAATGAGTGTTGGCTGCAATATCGCCAAAGCTAGATGCCAGAGAATATACAGAAATAGCCCGCGTAATGCACCGGAAATGCGAACCTGGTGGGGATGCGGCTTACTTAAAGAGGCCATCCCCCCTCTGGATCTACCTCTGCTTGTCTGGCGTGGACTTTGAGTTTGACTTTGGCTCTGGTCTGCCAGACAATTCCAACTCTAGTGGATGCTGCCAGTAACTGGCCTAACGATACGGCGGTCCCCTATGGCGCTGTATCCGGTGGAACGTTTGCGGTGGTTTGAACGTGAAACTGAAACTGACTGTAATCAGCGATGATAAGATAAGCTCGTATATCGAAAGTCGATGATCTTAACGTGGATGATGAGGATATCGTCACGGGCACTTCCAGGGATCAGATCCCATTATACCCCCTGTGACTTGACGCCACGGGAGATGCGGTTCTTACACCAAGCAAAGCCACAGGAGGCTGATAGCCATCTGATACCCAAGGTACCTTATGTATTTATTTATTTGAAGGGGGACATGCCAATTCAACAATAATTATACAGACAATCTTTTTAAGGAGATATTATATTCCTGGGTGTTTTAATCATGTACATTCTGGCTCTACACTCTTATCTACTCTTAGAATTTGCATTATTCCCTTTGTTGAGGTCCAGCACTTCGTCTTCAGTTCCCCTCGTTCTAAAAAGAAAAAAACAAACGCCTGCGAATCATTCCTGCAAGGTCGAACCCAACCAACTAGACCGCCACTGATTCATATGTTTCATCTAGAGAGGGAGAATTAGAGTCGAAAGAGATCGATCTACTGGAGATGTCTTCAATATGTCGTAATAGACATTGGAGCTCGAACAGTATCGAGATCCTACAGAGACGACTTATCGACATTATATTATTTATGGCCATTGATATTTAATACATGTCATTTTCTCAAAACTTCTAACAAACAGGTAAGAAGACCTGCTGAATACGACTTAGTTTCTCAGAACCCATGTTTGATTTTGAGCTGAGAAAGTAAGCGATCCTGGCGAGGCGAAATAGTCTGAAACAGCAGAGGAACAGGGGTACTGTTGAGAGAAGAGACAATACCCAAAGTATTCTATATGGACCGAGAACCAACGATAGAATATTACGAACAGAACTCTGAACACCACGTACTATTCTCAAGCTTCGTATTCAATTCAAAGCAAAAGTCTAGGCCAATGGCATGATAAAAGTCATTCCTGGTCATATTATGTGCCTTAACCGCCTGGCTCGTGTGACCATACAGACCCAACAGTTTTCTCTCCTCACGGGAGAAGAGATGACAAAAGAGAAACCTTGAACTATAATGCACAATCTTCTCTCTTCATTCTCAAACACCCATTTCCCGATCTGTCCTTCGGCTCCCTGCTGCATTGCAGGTTGCATCGCTTCCTTACGATGGCGTTCTCAGAAGAAGCAATATACAACAAATATGAGACCTTTGAGTCCGATTCTACGGTAAGATTCCCCATCGGTCACCTCTCACCATGAACCTTTAGCATATTTCACAATAATGTGATTGAATGGAAATGAGAGGTCAGACATGTAATATGGAAGTGATCCTGCAAAAGGGGGGCGATCGCCGCTGGGTCCTCATCTTTTTCTTTGTCAAAATTATCTACACGTTGAGAATGTGTGACTATTTCTTTGTATGAACCCCCTCCTTGCAGTATGAAGCCTCTTGCTAACCACCAATGCAAGGTCGAGTTTCGGTGCCAACATCATGCCTGGATCGTTCGAAAGTGGTGCCCAAAATACGAAAGATCACAAAGGCCATGTACGCCTAATGTTGTTGATCCTCCAGAGTTTTGGTATGTTCTCTATTGATCTGTGTTGGATGCATTGAGACACTAATAAGCTGATCGGGTTCCAGGGGCCACAAGATGTGTTCCAAATGTCAACCTCCAGGACAATTGGCGGAAGCAGTGAGGAGACACTACAGTGTTACGGGATGGAGCTAGAATAGACGAGTCAGGGAAGCTCTGGGGCATCTTCTTTACGTTTTGATCAAAAATCACTTTCTCGTCACGGCTTGGCAACCAAGTAGACTCAGAGATCTGATCTTCTCAGATTGGCAACGTCCAGCACGATTATCTGGCGAATGGCGCAAACTTGATAGCGTATACCCTTATTAGAGGCGTTCATATTTTATTTCAACGTTAAGGTTGGAGGCTTGAACATTAAAAACAATTACCAATTTCATCAACCGTCTTGTTGTTGCATGTATCGCAAATGTGTCAAACCCCGTGTTGGGCCATGCTCATCGTATATACCTTAGCTTTGTGATCAGTTCTGGAGAACTGTCCTTACAGGGAAAACTGAATCGCGGTCTTTTATGCCCAAAAGATCTGTCATTTTCATGAAATTAATCAAGTGACTAGCTCAGTTCTAATAAATCAAGCTCATTCACTTGTCATGATGGCGGTCCTAATACGATGACTTGGAGGGGCCGTCAAAGCTTATCGATAAAGCTTTTATTTCTTTCCGTCGCGTTTCGACATTTACATTGATTTAAGGTGACTTGAAGAACTCACAAATTTGGTACCTTCACAACAACTCTTCCGCCATGGCTCCGGGATCTTCTACCGGAGCCCAACTTGGGCTAGACAGCAGAAAGCGAAAGGCCGACACGCCGATATCGAATGGCCGCAGGGAGAAGCGCTCTGTTGTTTATGCTGCGCGCAGCATCCCTGCACAACCCGCCGAAGCTGCACTCAAAGATGGCGAACTTGATCTCCAGGCTTTTGTGGCCGCCCACGAGTTCGAGATTCGCGCCCTCGAACAGAGCATGGCCACATCGAAAGCTGTTGCTAGCAGTCGTGCCTTTCAGAAGGTACCCAGAGGGTTACGCCGCCGCACGGCAAGTCACAACCCCAAGCGGGTGCCTCGTCGGCTGAGAAAGCGTGCGCTTAAAGAGATGAAAGACGACAATACTCCGGTTGTCGAAGCCAGAAGGAGGAAACCCAGAACAACACGAGCGAAGATAAGATCCGAAACAGCACGAAAATTGGGAATATTGGCAGCGAGGAAACGGAAGGCTAGCATGGCGAAGGCGAAGGCGAAGCAAGATGCAGATGTCAGTAAAGACAAAGCACTATCTGTAATAGGAAGAGCACCGAGACCAAAACTTCGACGAAACGAACTCAACGAACCTCCAAAGCCAAAGTCCAAGTTCCGCAAGCGCCAACTGAACAAAACATGGTTACCAACACACTCATGGCATGCGAAAAGAGCACGTATGACTGATCCATTGGAACCTTTATGGCGGTTCGCTATCCCATTGACACCAAACGAAAGGATATACCGACCTACACATCGAGCACAGGGCGACAGAGGCGCAGTTGTATGGGAGATGAGCTACATGAGCACAATTGGGCTTTACGGCAAACGCGCTGGTATAGAACGTGTGTTGAAGCGGGCAGGGGTTGTTCAAGATTCATGTTGGAACGACAAGGGAAAGAAGTGGAGGATCGGAACCCGCTCATGGACCGGTGTTCTAAGTCGAGAAATTCAAACGGGACAGCAGAATCATGGCGACCGAAAGATGATCGGACCATGTACTATCTTATGGAACCCCAAACCACCCACACAAGAAGACAACCAGGAGCTTAAACAAGAGTCGAGACAGGTCTTCTTGAGAATCCACCCATCGGCCTTCCTCGAGCTGTTTAACGAGTTACTATCTTTGATAAAGCAGGAAAACCCTCGTCTTTACATCGAAGATCTCCGATTTGAGATTGGAAGCTTAGACTTGACAGGGCCGGGATCTACAGAAGCTTTACTAGCTATATTACGTACTTATCCCGTAAAGGATAAGACGAAATCGGATCATGCTGAGATCTTTCAGGGGCTGGCTGGATTGACAAATGCAGCCACTCTCCCTGCTGGCGCGGTGTTGGGGTTCTCGGTGCAAGATCCTCGCTTTCAATATCCTCCAAGGCGCCTGGAGGTCCCTGAAGACCCCGATTCGCAACTCCAACTCCTCGAAAAGATAGCGTCGTGGTCGGCTGAAGAGAATTTGAAACCATATGCCATTTTCGATCGCGACACTCGCCATGCTGCGTCCTGCCTCCCTTCACAGAAACAAATCGACAGACGAAAAGCAAAAAATGCTCCCGGGACCTCCGTGAAACTTAAAGCAGATGACCCCCCCATCCCAGTCATCCTTCTGGCTTCCCGCACAGATACAGGCACACAGACTCAAGGAACATGGACTCTGCTTGCCCCATGGAAGTGTATACAGCATCTCTGGTACTGCTTGGTGCATTGTTCCCTTTCTTCAGGGGGCAATCCACGATTCGCAGGTTTGAACGAGATCCGCCAGGTCGCCTTCGAACGAGGGCAGACTTGGTTTCCCGCGGATTTCCCTGGAACCAAGGCTGGTGCTGCATGGGAGCTTGAGGAGCGTCGGAAAAGAAAGGCAGCCTGGGAGAAACGACCAAAGAGCAAGAGAACCGCCTGGGAATCACTCGACCTGGGCGGCGGGAGGAAGGGCGAGGTCGGAGATGGGTTTGCTAACGATTTTGAGCTATTATTCAATGCAGGGGATTCGCAAGGAAGCGAAGAGAACAATACTGAGGACGCCATGGACTTGGACCAGGACGAAGATCCAGCTTCAACACAAGCATCGAAGCAACAAGAGCCGCCCATTTACCAGCTGCGCCAAACCTCGAAAGATGTTTTCAACCAAGCCCTCAATTCTCCGTCTACCCCCTCACCAATACCAAGAAACGCTCTTCTTGGCGTCCGTATATCTCTAGTCTCTAGGGGCGTGGTCACCTCCTGTGCTCGCATCTACCGCCTCCCATCTCGTCCTACCACAGCGCCACAGTCCTCCGAAGCCGAAGTCCCGGCCACTATCCCCCCGGGTTCATTATCTACACCCTTCTCTCTTCCATATGATCTCCGGTCCCAGTGGCTTTCTCAGGCCCGGCTCTCTCTGTCTAAAAAGAACAAAGCATCCAAAACTTCGACGCCCCGCGACTTGGATTCTCTGAAGCGTCAACTTGCCGCTGAACTCGTCTCTAAACCTGCGCCTTACCCTTTTACGTCGGCTAACAAATTCGACATGAACGGACATCCCCTTGTTCCGAATGTCGAAGATCTCATTGGCTTCGTCACCACCGGATCGTTTAGCCTAAGTGAGGGTCACGGTATGGCCATTGGTTCCATCGCGATAGACAAGGTTTTAGACGATGTTAAGGAAAACGCAACGGAAGGTCGATATTGTATAGTTCGAAACGCGGGCGAAAGCGTTGGGTGGCTCGCGAAATGGGAAGCTGTCTAAATAGTTTACGATATAAGCATCAGCTGACGTACTGATCCAGTACTTGTATTCTGTTCTTTCAGATATCATGGAATGTGATTGGCGAGGCGTGCATTTATACCCATGCCTAAACCTGATATGCAGGCATTAGTGGACCAGGAGAGTAATGACGCCAGGAGTTCTGAACTTATAGGCGTTCAGTAAACAGGGAAGCAAAAGGCGCCATTGACATTCTTGCCGCGGGCGAGGCGCCTCGATGAGGGGTCACGCCCTTCGCAACTATGCAATATAACACACTCTAATCTCTACCTCGTCTCACCACTTTCATTTTTGAACACTTCGGTCTCGTCACTATCACTCGTACAAAAGCAACCCAATGGCCTCAGAAGAATACCCTGCAAGCGTCTCTGGCGGATGTCTGTGTGGTTCGGTTCGCTACACGCTGACATTTCCATCTAGTCACGACTGGAAGAGAAGCGTACGTCTCACTTCTTTTCTCTCAAGTATCACTGTACTAACCGTCACTTGACAGGGTTCAACATGTCAATGCTCCCAGTGCCGTAAGAATGGCGGCTCTCTCATCACATGGCTTCATTCAGTCCCTGCGTCCAGCGTAGAGTTCACCTCTCAGACGACGCTATCGCGATACCACGCCTCACCAGAAGCAGCACGGGGCTTCTGTTCCAACTGCGGCAGCTGGCTCTTCTGGCGCAATGAGAAGTCGGAAAAGATTAGTATGTCTGTCGGAACGTTCGACAAAGACGGCCTGAAAACCTGGGGCCGGCAGTTATCCTATTCGGAGGTTCATCTTTGGTCTGAGGATGCGATCGAGGGCATCACGGATCATTTGCCTGGAGAGAAATGGAAGTATGATGACCAAGGACAAGGGGCTGAGAGGATAGCATAAGTAACACCATAAGCATGATGTTTCCTCTATATGATTATATTCTTCATCATGTGATTGCTTTAGAGTAGTATAGCTAGAAGTAGTACCAGGGTCGTACTGGTGGTGGCGGGCGGTGGTATCGTTGAGTATTCCTTTGAAAATGACTCTTATCCAACGCCTAATCAACAGTATATAACCTTTGTTTCTGGCAGAATAAACTGTTCCCGTAAAAACGCCGCATATAAACAAAATCTAGACCGAAAGGCCCAAAAACTCAAACCCTTTCTAGTCCTCTTCACTAATCTCACTTTCGTCACCATCGGGGCTTTCATGTTGGCTGTTCTCCATGTTTTCGAACGCGTCCTCGAGTTCTTTGGCGAGGTCGACTTCTGGTTCTTCCTCTCTTTCCTCTTCGCCGTCTACGTCCATAGGATCGGGCCCAGTCTCATATTGACCACGATTGTTGACTGGGCTGGGCAGCTTGAACTCAAAGTCTGGATCATCATCTTCCTCGCCATCAGCATCGTCACCTTCAGACTCGCGCTGATCCATAAATTCATCAAAGCGGCGGACAGACGGGAAAGCAGGTGAGAAGTCGGTCCTATGCGCTGTGTTGGTGTCGGCGCCAGGATACTCGACAAGAAGACCACCATCGTCGTCATCCTCGTCCTCTTCTTCAGGGGCTGGCGTACGCTTCTTGGGTTCCGCAGGTTTTGATTGTCCGTTAGATTGAGGTACTGGCAGTGAGAGCTCGATATTCTTCGGGGCCTGCTTCTTCTCGGGCTTGCGCTTGACCTCTCTCTTCTGTATGGTGGCTTTGGCGCGTGCTTTGGCAGTGGATTTGTCGGAGGTAATCTTTTCAGTTTTGATATTGGTTTTTGATGCACTGTTTGAGGCGCTATCGATGTGAGGATATTGTCGACGGAGACTGTCAGGATCGGCGTTGCCAGGCAGTCGGGTGACGTTCATGTTGAAAGTAGAGTCGACAAGATCGAGGACAAAGGCCTCGCGGCTGGGGTCGAAGTAGAGAACATATTGACCACTATCCTTATTCCTTGTCCCTGTGAAAGAATACTTTGCATCGTTATCGGTATATGTGAGGTCATAGGATGCCGTCTTGCCGGGGATAGAGGGTTTTATGCGAGCTGAGTTTGGGGCTGAGTCTGACGAGAGTGTCGGCTTATGATTGTCTTGTAACATGTAAGTATCATGATATCGAGTCTGGGGGATAAAAAAAACTAACACTTGATACCGGTAAAGATCTCGTTGGATGTCTTGCCTAAGAGAGCATCGCCGAGGATGACGGGATAGTTGCCCGTCTTGGTCGGATCGATCAGGCCAGCCGCTGCCATAGTATGATGCGCGACAGGGCGTAAGGGGGCAAGGCGCGAGAAATTGAGGGTATAATAGTAGTGTTGGAGGTGAATAGTACGGTATTATGATATATTTTCCCTGAAGGATATCCAAGATGTTATTGTCTCGAGTTGTTTAAGGTTCAAGTTGACGCGCAGGTTAAGGAAAGGGAAGTCCGGAGGAGGGTCTGGAGTCTAGAATCCGAGAAGATGGGGCCGAGTGGACAGACGGGTTCAAAGTGGGGAGACGCCAGCAGGGGAGGACTAAGGTAATAAGAGGAGCAGGTGGAATACCTAACGTTCGAGTATTTTGAAGTCAACAAACCAAGGGTGATAAGATTAGTATTTGGCAATCTCAAAGACAAAGTGAGAAAACACGAAGACAAGGGCGAATATTTCTTGCTTTCAAGCCATTGAATCATTCGTGATGCAATGCTTTGATCATGCTTGTGATTAATCTTGTCACGAGCTGACTTCAATTAATAGCCTCACTGTTGCAGCCCGATGAGGCAGTGAACCAGTTTAAACAAAGGAACTCCTCACGGTCCCGATACAGAGTAATAGGTAACAAAGCACTTTCAATTTCATTTTCAAAGCTCATGTAATAAGGCTTATCAATAAGCATGTTAATAAGCATATCCTGTTATACTAAATCCTAGGTTATGCAAGTTGCCAAACTACGTGCCTCCAATGACCTTGAAACCTTAACAACTCATCTTTAATCTCCCCTAGCAGTCTCTCGCTACGCTTTCAATTACCCGCATACAACGTAGGTCCTGAAATTCAAGATTGCCGACTAACTAGATTTATGGTTTCGACAACCTGATATACACCTTGATTCTCAGCATCTGTGCATCTCATGGTAGGGCGCAATTCGTGACACATTCCACAAATAACCTCAGTGTCGCCGATGCATAGTCTGTTCCAAGAATCAGGCTGGATATGAAAGTAGAGCATTAGTTTGGAGATGATGCCCCTGCTGACTTAAATCTTGCTGCCTCTTGGCCACCGCAATCGACGACCTACTCAAGACCTATGGCCTGCTTTCTGTTTTATCCATACAGTTTCTTCTACAGGCGTTTAGGGCTCTCCAAAGCTATGATCAACAGCCAGCTGACTCTGTCATTACTGTAGCCTTTTCTTTCCCCTTGCTTTGGCTTCGTCCTGCCGATAACGAGAGGCTCCCTCACCTTTCCAGAGTTTATAGAAGTCATATAAGTTACTTTAAGTAATATACTCAAGTCTAACAAGCGTTCTTTGATGAGTTGTACCGGATGTCGTAACTAGTAACCGTGCCAAATGCAATTATTCTGGACTTCTAGGAACGCGGAATGCAGTGCTGAACGCTTTATTCTTGAGCTTATGGAGAAACTAGGTGCCTTGCAGATATCAAAGTTATATACATCCTGCTCATCCAGCTATTATATAATGCAGGAGGTTTTGAATTCAGGCGATACGCGTCACTAGTAGGCTTTACTCAATCTGTTAGAATAGAATCTTTTCAGTATATCTCGGTGCCTGAGAGATGACTAGGAGTCAGGTCCGGTGTGAAGCGTACCTCAAGCACAACATCAGTATCCTATCGGATTATGGCCAAGGATCATGAGAGTTATAAAATAAACGTGAAGACCTCTCAAGTATCAGCTTTGTTCTCACAGCATATTATACCAAGTTACGATCACAATAGTTGTGGATGGCTATATCCTTACAGTAGCCTTTTGTTTTGATGGAATATCGGAGAAGGACACAGAAACACCATCAATATGATACATGTCTTGCTGAACAGGCCAGCTGCCTCTGAGCAACAGCACACACTGTGGAGAGCTGTGGGCTACAATGAATAGCCGTCCAGCGTAGTCCGGTCATGGGGGCAAGATAATAGCCTTCCATCAGACTCTAGTAACAGTTGAGCTATGAATAGATCCATCCCTCCGCTTCGAAGTGATGTAAGGAAACAATCTTGAAGTTTGCAGCCAGCCACATGAACTGGCTGCATGAGTTTTGATTCCAAACTCCCCGACCCTCAGGGTGTCAAGATATGTAAGACCTTAAATCGGGGGGGGGGGGGGGGAACACCTAGTCAGCGAGCGTACGAAACTCACCCTAAATTATCCTAAACTTATCGTAGTAGTTTTACCACTCAGGATTGGAGTCCTAAGTTTTCTTCCATCCCCTAGCCGAGTACTGACTCGATGGCTACCCAATGTTTACAGCCAAACTTTTGGAGTCGGGCATAGCTCCCGATTCCACTCAAAATAGATCTGGGATATGCAAGGAAACAACCTCTGATTTTGCTGAGGGTTGGCTAACATGCTTATATGTTAACCCTTCAGGTTCTAGTGAGGATCTGTGACTCCAATAGCCGTGCCATTGATATTGTATGGGTCTTTCGCGGTTAAGCATCCAATCTTGTGAGACCAGAATCAAGTGATATGGTGACAACGCCTCGCCTGAGAAATACTCGAGGCTGTGCGAATTGGAGTAGACTGTCAGGAACTAGACAAGAAACTGAGTAGGTAGTCAGAAGCTCTAGCATTTACACAAAGCCGTTTGGCAAACATCCATGACTCAATCGTATGAACAGTAATCCAGGGTCAAGGTTCATACGACTGTTTGGCTACACGATTCAGTTTTGACAAGACCTCTGGTGTGTGAAACATCCCAACTGCTTTGACTTTGAGGGCCGTGCATGTTCCAGATCGTAATCTCATAGTTTGTTACTAGGATGAGAACTCACATATTCGACGGAGTTGGCGAAGTTCATAGGTCTCTTTCAACTATGTGTTCTTTATGCAAGGCGGCAGAGCAATATCGGCACACCGACATTCGGTATTTCTTTTGTTCCTGTCCCTTACTTGCGTCTGAGATTTCCATACATACTCTCTTCCTTAAGCCGCATTGGCTACAAGCTAGTGCGTGGAGTCGCATAGATGAAACCACATAGAATAAACTACCAAAGCTGACACTGGTCATGCTGGCAAGCATCGTGATCTCTCTCTGGCCTATAATTTCTAATCTGCCCTCTCTGCCTCAATGGTGCCTAGGGGAGGCAAGAAAACTTACTATGTAGGACCTATATCTTAAGCGACAAAAAGATTTAGGCAAGCTTAGTATAACTTGATAGGTCTTTAGACTAGTTATTTTAGGCACTATTATTAGATGTCAGAAGCTTTCTTGCTCCCTGAGGCGTGCATTGCTGAGATCCATGTGCTAGTGACCGGCTGACACGAACAGATGGCCAACATCCGTTGGTGATGAGTCAAGACATCGATCAACAGTGCACGACCCTTGGTATGTACTGCCTGAGCCTCATGTACCGGCCGCTTGGACATTGGCGTTGATCATAATGTCGGCATCGAGCCTTACATGCAGAAATGCAAATACGTGGAGTTTTGAGATTGAGGACAACCAAAGCACTCTGTTCACTCTTGAACAGATAGGTATTGCTGAGCATCTGAGTGTCTTATGCGCTATAACAAGGGGGTTAATAAGAGGTCAGCTGTCGGTGATGACGGCTCATCTTGGCTTCGGGAATCGTCGATCCGACGTCGATCACTCATGCAGCCCGCTTTTGTTCAAGGACAAGCGACCTGTAGGGATATAACAGAGCAGTGAGTCTAGATTTCCATACAGTCAAAAGACGGCGAAACCACTGCGCTTCGTTTCAAACGCGATGCTGAGTGGCCACGAAAGGTTCTAAGGCCTGCGTAATTAGAACGACGGTGGCATTTCTTGTCTTGAACCTACACATGTCTATTCGTTGGTATTGGATGAAACTTAGCAATGAATCGGATCCGCCGAACGTTGCAAGATACATACTATACGTTACCACTAGACAGTTCAGCTAAACTAGACCTACTTTCTGAATGGTCATTTCAGCTTCCCTCTTTGGTCTTGTCTCATTCTCTCATTTGTAGTCCTGGCAACATGATTGGAAAGCCAACGTGCTTAGGCTCAACCACCTCTCCCGCTAAGTTTATGACTCGAACAGCTCGACTATGGCACAAAGTTCAAACTCGTAAGCCATTGACTAACGTTAGCAGTTTTTAGTTCCCGTGAGCTTGTTCTTCGGGGAACCCAACAGCGTAGCTCCCGCCAATTGACTTGGAGCGTTTACCTTCAGATGGCGGCGGTTGGTAGAGTGGTCGCAGTTACTGGGGGCTAAACAAGCTAACCATTAATTGATCGGCCGATGCCTCGGCCGGGCGGAAGGTTTGGAGGCGGAAGCTTTGTTGAAACGAAACTCAAGTGGGGTGTTTGTAGAGTTTGTATGGCGGCATGAATACTTTGATGTTATGGTTACGGGGCGAGGTGAGGAGTTTCCGATTTTTGACACAGAATTCCGTTGAATGGTTGGCAAAAGAACACTTGTGCTAATTAGTCCTCTTGCATGCATATTATGCACATCATCTGCAGCTATCACTAGTTCGGGCAGAAGGGCTGATGAAAAGGAATTTGCGACACAGGCAGCTTCGAGTTAAAGAGTGTTGGCATCAGTTACATTATCCTCTACTGAGCGCAAGGATGGCTCGGAAACAACACTGGCAGCCTCTGATGCGAGTCCCAGACATCCATATGCATTCTCACGCTGGCTTATCCATCTGCCACCTCCCTTACTGTCCCAGTCTCAGACCTCGCTTACACGACACAACAGCTGAACAACAACAAACTGCGGCACTCCCTCGCCGGACAACAAGAGCTGAGGACGGGCCCGATCTCATCCAAAAGTTTGCCGAAACAGCAAGACTGAACCCTTGCGTAAGGCTATCTACTCTTTGAGGTTATCGCCCCGAGACATGCGGGTGATCTGCCGTCAAGGGATATCAAGATCTACGTTTGTCACAAACAATTCACATTCTCATCTGACACAACTTCAGCCATGGATCGAAAATCCCGAGATTCGTCATATTGCGGCTGCATCTGCATGATATTCACCGCTTCCTCCTCTACGGTTCATAAACAGGAGATATGATTGCTTCTTTGATTTCTCCAGAGTCGTGGTATTACGGAACCCAGGTCGCCCGGACAGACGGTGGGGAAATGAACATGCGACGATCGTGGGAAAAATCATTTACAAGCCACATTGAATTGCGGTGGTTTCCGTGAAGCAACTCGTCTGACCTTGGCATCGAAACTGATAATTCACTCGCAGATACCACAGCTAGTATTCGACTATCCCGCGTTTCGGGGAGACAACTGCGGAGTGATTTAATGGTCGAGGTGGGTCAAACTCGGCGTCGTACGTTTTATACATCGGAGATTTCCTAGCTCAATAATGGCGAAAGGATAGTAATAGTGTCAGAAGAAAAGTCTGGAGGTCATCGTGAGCGAAACATCGAGTCAGGATACCAGCTCTGGCATGTCGCAATTCACAGCTCGTCTGAATAAGCGACTCGATTGGAGTTCGCCAAAAAAGTTTATTGTAGTAGGGATCTACATATGGGCAATCCAACGGTGTCTTTGAATGTGGGATAGCTAAACGCCGTGATATCAAATGACTTGTGCCAAAGATAAAACGATCGACAAGGGCAGTTTAGATGAACAATTAAGCAATTGACATTGCAAGTCTCTACGTCATGATAGGCGAGCCGATCAAGGCACTCCTCGCTTGGAACTGGAAGGGTTTGGAGATACGAATGCTACTGTAGGTACTGACTCTGGTTCGGCAGATGCAATTGTGTGTGGCCTGTTGTTTGGATGGTGGCGTTAAAGAAGAACACTCTCATGTCGTAACTCACCGGTACTCGAGCCAGAAGGAAGAAAGCAAAAAGCAATCGACTCCAGGCAAAAGAAACGAAATGCGTATCAACAAAACACCAACAGGAGGGGAATAAGAAAGGCGCCTCAATAAACTAAACAGAGGAAATACGTAGTGGGCTTCTTGGCGATGGAGCCGTCCCGGCCGAGTGCCCCCAATTATCTCATTCGGCAGCCCCCCTGTTCAGCCTGTGGCGTCTAAGGTCGCCTGACTGCCGGGAGAACATGAACAGAAAGGAATGGTTGTAATTTGCAAATGCCTGAGTGAGTGAGCGTTGGCTGTCAACCTGCGATTCGCATCAGCTGCAGTTGTCTCATCCCTTTGGCTTTCCATTGATCACCTACGGAGTATCCAATGTGCTTCCCTATAAGATGTATGTGTAAATGAATCATCACTGACAACACTACCTTTCTAATACTCCCAGGGGTGATTCACTGTCCTCCCTACATTGTTTACCGCTCTATTCTCCATTTCTCAGGCCTGTTTGTGTCTCCATTCCCACTTATACACATTCTTCTCGTGACCCCCTTTTTCTCCAGTTGTCAAATGTAGGGAATCTCCCTCAAGCTCGACCCCACTGTGTCAGAGACCTTGCAAGAAAGACTCGACTTCGAATGGGTCATTGATGATGTGATGATGTGAATGGCAGGCAAGGAGAGGGTCCAGGACCCTGGTCCCTCCTCTCGGACCCCCTGTCTTGTCTTTTGTCTTGCCGCCCTTGTCAGCCCGAACCCTGGCATTAGAGGGACCCGCCCTGGGATCGTGAGCTGATTTGACTGATGTGGCTGGATATTTGCTTCTTTGCTTGGGTCAGCTTGGCTGCGAGTGTGACGGATGCTGATTATTGATTGTTGGTGAACATTTGTATTACCTCAACCGCTCCCGATCACGAAGAATCGAGGGTATAAGCCGAGCTAGCAGTGTAGATAGTAATCGGCTTAGTGTATTCTATTCAAAGTATGATAGAAGAGCAGGATGAATGCATTTTAGATCAGCTTAAGAGAGGCTGAGGCCAACAGTGTAAGTCATATAGCCAATCTAAATATTTGTCGGTATCCATGTTGGTAGGTCCCTTGACGCATGAGAATTAGTTTCTTCACGGCTTTTGATGTCTTATTTCCCCATTATTAACAGCACTCATCATCAACCAACCCTGCTGGCTTGTTTCTTTGCTTTGCCTTGGCTTGCCTGCTCGGCCTTGTATCTTGGATGTCCACTCTGTTCTTGTCTCCGATCTGCTCTACCTTACGCATTGCGGTTTGGCCTGAACCTTTGATATCTCTTTTCGGAACAGATATCCCTCCAAAGTGGAGGGTCCCTCCCGCTCCCACCTGTGACTTTATTAAAGTACTATTAAGGATCATGTCCCGGCCTCTTTTTTCCCTCGGTCTCTTGGATGCCTCAACCTTGTCCTTTTCGTTTGAAGCTTGCCTGTCAAAACCTGCACACTCCCGACGATTCCATTTTCGATCCCATCCTGTCCTTGGCCACCTATCCTGGCCTTGTTCGCGATTGTCTCCGGCTCACCTTTGCGCCCACCAGCTCTTGCACTTCTATATTCGAGTACGGATTTCTTATTCACATAAATAATCTTTCTCTTCTTTTGGTGATTTGTTTGACCGTTTTACCCTTCATCTCTGCGTATTCTTGCGTGGGGATTCATCGTGGCGCATTCTCACCATCCTCGCCATCACTCGTGTCTCTCCAATCGAAACTGACCTTCAACGTTCCAGACGGTAACAATTCTCCCTCCTCGGCACTGGTATTCAGTCGAATGCGCGCGCAAGATTTGCATACTCCAAGACTTGACTCAAACCCAAGAGAGTTGTCAGACATTGTCAATTCCCCAGAACACAGCCCGATAAAACCCAACGCAACCTTATTAGTTGGCAGCCGGATCTCCCTGGTCTTGTGTGATTTGTTCCATCATCATCGAACCGTCAATCTAGAGGGAACCACCCAATCCCAGAAGATTTCGCCAGCATCACCCCACGCCCGCGTCCTACAAGAAATTCAACCACACGACAACTTCACTAATCTTGGTTGCTTTTTCCTCACCTCACTCCTACTTGGCCATCGAAGATTTTCCTCCAGGACCTCCCTCGTCTTTTCTCTCAATGATGCACTGAGAAAGCGATACCCTCGGACTCGACTCGAACTGAACCTCACCGCCACGTTTTCATCTCCCCCGGCTAAAGAGTCGCTGTTCCCGGACCATGATCGCCGCGGCCCTCCGTCGGAGCCCGAGCATCGCTGTCGATATGGCCAACTCCATCACAACGACGCCTTTGACCACCACAAGCGTTAGCACTGGCGTCAACAACAGCGCAGACACTAACACAGGTGCCACAGCTCCCGAGCTAAGCGATCTCGACTACTTCATCACTGTACTCCAATTGCCGGATGGTCGAACGGAGAACCAGATTGAGGATGACCTCGTTTCCAAGGCGAACGCCCTCGGTATCTCGAGTGCGCCCGTTGCTGATAAGCGTATCACCTCAAGCGTCGAGTCAGCTTCAACAGTCTACAATGCTCGCACATTTTCTATGCTCTCTGGCGGATCCACAAGCACCGCTCTGACCACACATTCATCTATCTTTGGTCCATCTACACCTGATCTAGCGCTTTCCAGTGGCCGGCAATCCAAGGATCTGAGCTTTTCCCAGTATGATCGCTATCTATCAGTGATCGATCCTCATCACAACCACTCAAAAACTACCAGGGACTCACAAACGCCCGATGCCACTGCTCAGAGTATATTCAGCGGCAAGACGAAACGCAGCCTTTTCAGCGTTAGGTCGGGCTTCAGATTACGATGGAAGAAAAAGGCATCCCCACAGTCACTCCAGGTCATATTGTACGTCCTAACTTGGATTCTGATTAACATGGTATCACGAAATCAGAGTGTGCTGACTTTCGTCATAGGACCTGTGCAAGCTGCCGTGCGGACTTCAAGAGCTCCAAATCATTACGCAGCATCTTATGTGGCCACACATATTGCGATAACTGCCTAAGATCACTCATTCATACAGCCATGTCCGACGAATCGAGTATGCCGCCGAGATGCTGTGCTCAGCCATTGCCGGGATCCGTGATGAGGGATCTTCTCAGTCGCGACGCCCAGCAGGAGTTCTTGAAGGCCATTATACAATACAGCACACCCTGGCAGGCAAGGATATTCTGTTCCAACGCTTCATGCGGAGAATTCATCCCACCACATCAAAAGCTGGATCCCAAGTATCCTTCCAGTGTCACTTGCCGCAAATGCAACACAAGAGTTTGCCTCATGTGTAAACATGACGCACATCCGACAGGTAAGGACTGCCCGGAAGATTGGGAACTAGATCAAGTTATCAAGGAAGGGGGCAAACCTGGCTGGAAACGGTGTTACAAATGCCAGAACTTGGTGTCACTGGAAGAGGGAAGTACACACATGAGTTGCCGGTGCAAAGCCCAGTTCTGCTACACATGTGGAGGTGTATGGGACGCCAATACTGGGTGCCCGAACAATTGTGATGGGGAGCAAGAGATGGAACGGAGGAGAAGGGAGGAACAGGCTCAACTAGCCGAATATGAAGAAGAGAAGGCCGCACAGGAAGCAGCCGCTGCAGCGGCATCCGCCGAACGCCTCGAGGCCGAAGAACGAACGAGGAACAATGCCGATTTCTCTAACCTCGCCGAGATGCATCAGCAAGAGCTTAGACGGTTTCTCGAATTTGCCGAACAGGGCAGAGAGCATATGAGAGCACGGTTTGTCGAGCAGAAAAAGTCAATGATGAAGCGACACGCCGAACTCGAGGAGAGAATGAAAGAAAAACACGCTAGGACTATGAGCCAATTGGAGGATCGACAGGTGGCTGCCGAGATGGACCTAAGAAACACTCTGGAAGCGAGTGAGCGGAGTGTCAGGATTCGACTGAAGCATATGGAAGCTTACTGTGATGGATTGGGACGTAATAGTGCGAACTCAAGTCCAGGCTCGGACTCTCAACCTCATCGAGTGGTTACGGAACGCGATCTTCGAGAGCTCGGGCAACAGTACAATATTCGCGATGGCATGGAGAGGTCACATCAAGCCAAAATTAATGTCATGAGGGACCGCCAGGCTAAACGCATGGAGGAACTCATCGACCGACAAGAGACCGAGTACGAATCCTTGCTCGAGCGAAATCGACAGGAGCTTGTAGAGTTAGATGCTCAAGCGGCCCAGGAGGAAGAAACACTGACCAACACATTCATTGCACGAAAATCCAAGCTTGTGCGTCGATGGGAACTTGCCATTGAGATCTTGCGCAAGGAGCTCGAAGACCAAGACGGTGTCAAGTACGCACCAATTCCCACGCCGACTTGGCCTGAACAAAAAGCACAGGTTCTTTCGTCTTCTGAGTAAGAGAATTTGCAACTCTTATCAACAGCGTCACATTTACTGCCACACAACTACCTTAACGATACAACGTATTATTCGTTCCGTTTTGCTTCACGATAAAAAGCAATTTTACGTCTTACTCTCTTATAATTTTGGGTTTCGAAACACGCACGTTTCTTATACAGCATGATACCAGGCGTAAAAGCCATGGGGTACGGACGACTTAGAGCAAGTTTCCGCCGGTTTATCTCTTTCTGGAGTTTCAAGCATTTTCTCAATAGCATCAGCATAGCATTATGGCCGCGTATTTCATTTATATATTGGTGGGGGCGAGACAACCTCGTTTTGATACGATGCTCTGTTTGCAACCATACTCATACCCAGACATCGGTCTTGATAGAGTAGATATCCTAGGATCATAGAAGAAGGGTGAGAGGGTTATCAGCCTCTGGGCTTCGTTTGCACACTGTTTGTGTACGGATCTGAGTATTACGACAGTTCTGGGGCGGGTGGCCTGGTTGAATGTGCATGACTGTATATACCCCGGGCTTGATAGATAGGATTTGAAGGATTGACCGAAAGAATCACAATGGTACTTCAAGCCATAGTACCACCCACCTGATAACATGTGTTTCGTAAACGGCATCTGGCTCCGGCAACTTGCACCAAATTCGCCATCGAGAATGCTGTCGCACCAGCGGATATAAGTCAAAAGCTGTAGCATCGCAGAAGATTGATGACTCGTTTAACCAGTAACACCAGACATACACTTGCAGTAAGGTATCGACATTGGAGGGCTGACGTTGGCGCCGAACCCTAGCCCCTTGTTCCATCCAGCATCCAACATCCGTGTGTTACGATAACGAATATTTGGGGTGGGCTGATCTGTATTGTGAAATCCGTTTGGTCTGTTTGTCAAGCCTGGGGTTGCATCGTTAAAGAGTGGCAAACACGACTTGCTTGTGCATTCGTTTGTCGGAGAATACAACCATCCTCTTCCTTCGTGGACATGTAGCAAGTGTTTTTACAAGGGTGATTATAAAAGACTCAGACCGTAGGACAAAACCACCCAATGCGGGTAATGTTGTTTGTTTGCGGCTGTGGCTGCATATCGTCTGTCTTGTTTTAGAAACAGGCGTCTCGGCAATTCGAGTAGGCTTTCAATAGTCTTGTGCGCGTATCCTCTGCTGGAATAGAATATGCCAGGATCTCATATGAAACACGAAGTCTAGCTTGAGGATTTTCAACACTAGCGGTTATAAATAGGAGAAGCTATATCTGAGCAGCAACCTCGGAAGTTTCATAGAGTTGTACGCTCTGTTGGCAGGCTAGGACATCCATTTTTAAGCATATATGATAGATCAACCCTGTTGGAGCTTTTGTGGTTGATGTGTGTTGCTGTTAGTGGGTATGAATGTAAGTAAGAGAGCAACGCAACGGTTGTCTCGCCTCTGCAGATATGGCTGCATAAGGCCGCAGAGGGCAATAGCACTGCGGTTTCCGCAGCAGGTTACAATTTGCGCAAGAGATTGGCTGCTCTTTGATAGACGAACTAATGCTGGCGCCCGCAGCCACCAAAGAAGGACATGGTTCAATCGGTAAGAACCCTGGGTGGAACGATAGCCACCCGTCAGCAACGATGCATATCATATCAGGACTCAGAGAGCCAGGTGAATATAGTAGGCAACGTTTTGAAAACTGCCGTCAGCCGTTGTGGCTTTTGAACTTGTCCAACTCGCCGCCAAACACGTTGCGAAAAGAGTGGGCGGGGATACGTACGTAGAATACCTCCACTCGCAATCTAGAGCTTGTCTTGGCTGAGTAGCGATTCCCTGTAAGAAAGAATAGTGATTTCCAGGCACCGTTTGTATGGATCATGGGGTAAAGCAATCCATCCGGGCTCTTGTAGCCGAGGCGCTTATGTTTGCGCGTGCTCGAATCAACAATGCCAGGTCTTTGTTTTGGGTGAAGTCAAGATCGGGGTTATCGAGCTAAAAGAGAGGTAGCCACCAAATAAAGGGTCCCGTCCCCTCGTCCCCTGGAGGCGTCCTGTGTGAAAGACCCCTAACGACGCTAAAGAACTGCCCCAAGAGACTCAGTTGGTGGCGTTCTTGCCTTGAAACCCGAGGGGACAAGAAATAGGTACGGATAGGCTCAGCCACAATTAGCCCAATTTGTGGTTTCATCCAATCCGTCCACTACCTTACCTTACCTGTACGGGCAGTCAGTGTTTCCTTTCCATTCCCTCCCCACCGGCCAAAGGATCTCCATATTCATCTCCATCTCGTCTCCATTTCCAATTCCATTTTCCAATTCCATTTGCATTGCATTTGCATTTGCATCTTGCACCTTCGAGGTATATTTGCCTCTCTAATTCGGCTCAATCAGTTCTCCTCATTTCTCCTTATACAGGCACGTATTCGCCTGTGTCGTCTTGTGCCTCCCCGCTGTTCGTCATTTCCGAAAGACCGTGCTGCCTCGACGACAAATCGGCCCAGTCAGTACCTGGCACCGAATCATTGACCCCCCCCCCGCTGCGAATTGCGAAGCCTTCCCCATCAGAACAGGAACACAAGGCTTCTTTCACCAACAGCTTCTCAACGTTGCCATCACTGTTGTCGCCTCGACGCAAATCTCTCTTGACTTTTTCCCCGCGATTGTCACAGTGCTTATTGCGCTCCAATTCACTGATCCTACCTTAATCTGCGACGGAACAGTTCCTGCCCAATCTCTACTCCACGACCTGACCAGCTCGAGGAATGTGAGCGTCCACTTCAACGAAGTCTGACTCAAACAAACAACTTGGACAATCCCCGGCATTCTTTACTAAATAATTGTGTGGGACATTTTCCCAAATTGACATTGGCATCATGAACGAATACCATCCGTCGGCGAACGACGCATTCTCTCCTTCACAGGAGCGCGACCGATCCGGCAGCATGTCCTTGGGCAATATCCCCGTGAGCCCTCAGGGCCCCCCATCAGATCACGGCGGTGCTGCAGTTGACGACGTCATGAACAAAGACCAGAAATCCGACGCCGACACTACATCGCCCACGCAAACATCAGGTCCATCCGGAGTGAATTCCGAACAGCTCAAACAAGTTTCGGACGTTTTGTCTTCCGAGGTACAACCTATCCCAGACAAAGACCAAGATGCATGATGCCTGGAAAATGGTCTAACTGCATTCAATAGATTGGCATTGTCACGCTCCTGAATCGCCTCAAACAGAGTATAGCTTCAGCAAAGGTGAGCGAGTGTCTGGCTTTTGATCAACCTCCCAACTACTGCCGTGACCCGGTTTGCTGACTTGAGATTCGCTAGGAATTTGCATTGTTCCTCAAGAAACGATCGAGTCTCGAAGAAGACCATGCAAATGGCATTAGGAAACTCAGCCGCACCACCCAGGAGGTCATGCGCCGACCCGACCACCGCCAGGGCACCTTCGGTAACGCATACGAAGCTATGGCAAGCACCCACGAACGCATGGCTGAAAATGGAATCGAGTTTGCCAAAGAGCTACACCAAATGCACGATGAGCTTATGGAGCTCGCTGGTGTTGCCGAGCGCAGCCGCAAGTCATGGAAGCAAAACGGCTTGTCCGCTGAGAACAAAGTAGCAGAGATGGAGCAGACTATGCGTAAGAGCAAGGCCAAGTACGACTCTCTTGCTGAGGATTACGAGCGAGTCAAGACCGGCGAGTCGCGCCAGAGCGGCAAAATGTTTGGTCTCAAGGGACACAAGTCAGCACAACAGCATGAGGGTGAGCTGTTGAAGAAGGTCCAAGCAGCTGATTCCACCTACCACGGGCACGTCCAGGCGTTGCAAGCTGAGAAGGCTCAACTTGTTTCAACAACACGCCCAGAAGCCATTCGAGCCCTTCAAGACTCGATTAAGGAGATTGATGCAGGAATTTCATTGCAGATGCAGAAGTTTGGTAAGTCTTTCCCCTATGTTCTTGGTCGTACAACCGCAGCTCATCTGTTATTTAGCCTCTTTCAATGAGCGCCTACTATTAAGCAACGGTCTGAGTGTCAGTCCCATTCAGGGTCCCGGGGCCCAAGGCAGCTCTTCTCAACGCAGTCTGCGACAAGCTGCTTCCTCGATTGACAACGACAAGGACTTAAATGATTATGTCACAGCGCAGCATAGAAGTGTGCCTCCCAATACTGGCGAAATCAAATATGAGCGCAACCCAGTAAGTGACTGCCAACGAGCAATCAGTGTTGTGACTCACGATTTTTAGGCACTTAACCCTCCGGGCTCCAGCAGCCAGCATAATCCAGGAGGCCCTGTCCAACAACCCGCAGCTGTTGTGCAATCACCGGTATCACAGACGCAGCCCCCAGGCCAAGGCGGTTTCTCTGGACCACAGCCTCTGGGTCCAGGATCGAGAACTAGCACCCTTGGCCTTGGTCCTATTACTGGCATTACTGGTGGTGATCCTTCATTTCCCCCGACTGACGACCCTCGACCTTTTTCGCAGCCTCATAACAGGAGCTTTAGTCAAGGGAACATGCCAGTGCAACAGGGCACTCCTGGCCAACAGTTTTCCGGCCGGGGTCCCAATCAACAACAAGCACCTGGTCAAAGATATGGTAATGGAGGATCTATCAGTTCATCCGGCCCACCGCAACTTGGTGCTCTGCCCTTCCAGCCTGGCGGTTCCCCTCCTCAGCAGCCAGTTCCTGGCCAAGCTCCTCATGAACGTTCAGGAAGTGGGGTGAACTCGGGTCAAGGACCTCCAGGTGCTACACGGTCACCGCCTCCCTATGGAGCTTCTAGTCACCCTCCTCCTGGACCTGGGCCTTCCGGGCCTGCCAAGCCAATGTTCGGCCTGCCACTGAGTCGTCTTTATGAACGTGACGGCTTGGCAGTACCAATGGTTGTTTACCAATGCATCCAGGCGGTGGATATGTACGGCCTTAATGTGGAGGGCATTTACCGCCAGTCTGGGTCCATGGCTCACATACAAAGACTAAAGAATATGTTCGACACAGGTACGTCATGTTCTGCTCGATGAAAAACCAGAGCTAATCGTATAGCAGAGTCTTCCAACCCTGCTCTCGACTTTAGGAATCCCGAGAACTTTTATCATGACGTCAATAGTGTTACTGGCCTGTTGAAGCAGTTTTTCCGTGATCTCCCTGACCCGCTACTCACCCTCGAGTATCATGATAGCTTTATCACTGCTGCCAGTACGTCGCTCAAGTCCCTTCCTTTTATGTGTCTCCCTCTACTTGGCAAATACTGACTGATATGCACAGAGCAAGAAGACGATACAGTACGTCGCGACTCGATTCACGCGATCATCAACAGCCTTCCTGATCCCAACTATGCTACACTGCGTGCTCTCACTCTTCACCTCTGGAGAGTCATGGACAACAGCCACAACAACCGCATGAACTGCCACAACCTAGCCGTCATTTTTGGCCCGACACTCATGGGCACTGATCCCAGCACCGCCATTGCCGATGCGGGCTGGCAGATTAAGGCCATCGACACCATCCTGCAAAACACGCTGCAAATCTTTGACGAGGATTAAAATTGTATGTAAGCGCCTCGTGTTGGTTTAGGGCTTAATATGTAAAGCTTGTTGGAAGAGGCGGAGAAGGGTGTTTATATTTATCCATGTTGGCTGTTTTTATGTTGCATGGCGTCTCGTATCTAATGCATGTTCGTTTCTTCGTGTGCTTGGAAATTAGTGTAAAACAACTGGGTGGCTAACATGAGCGCGTTTATTTTTGGTGCTTTTTTGCGCTTGTTCAATCTGGCTCTTGCTTGCTCCTTACGTGTGATGGCCTGTTGTTATATATGATAGGTTAGAGTCGCAGCTACATAAACAGGCAGGCATTTTCAAAAACTATGCTATAGGGTAGTTACTATTGTATCTCGATCTTCACACATGGCACTTTTCGAAGACGAACGCCTGACGGTTCATGTTCATAGAACTCAAATCACTTCCACGGGAGCAAGTTCGGCATCAGACTCACGTATCACAGGATATATATCAGTAAGCGCCGCCTTCCACTGGTCGAGATGGCGACATGATGCTAATCAAGTGACTTGATTGAAATTCTATGCTATTCCACTCCAGTGAGTAATGTAGACAAATGCAGCGAGCCTTGTGCCCTCTGTTCTCATCAGACACCAAACTTGATGTCTTTCGTACATGATAAATGCTCAAGTATCGTGCGTGTTCTGTGCTCGACATATCATCAGCCGTTTCACCAGTCCTCTTTGTACGCAGCGCCATGCAAAAACACGTAAGCAAACCCCGAAAAGCAGAAACAAAAAGAAATGCCTCATCTTCCCATAAAAACAAAATAAATAATCGACGAGACCATTGGTGTACTATGCCCCTTGTAGCCCAGAATAAACAATACTAAGAATAATATCCGCCTTGCGGTGCATATTATCGCTCATGCCAACATGCCTGAGTTCCGTAACAGGGGTATAGCCGTGAGAAGAAGGAAAAGAAAGCTCAGATACAGTCGGGCGTATGATAATGTTGGTGATGATGATGTAAGTAGGGAAAGGCCTGTACGCTGTACACGTCATGCGGTATGTAGGATGCCAAAATCTTGGACATCAGAAATTTGGTTTGTGATGATTGGAAGACAAGATAAGACTGTCTTAAAAGGATCTCACTGGAGCTTGATAGCTTCAAAAAGACCTAGACTTAAGCTCGTATCGTTCTCACCAACATTGGGAGTCGGCTCGCTAAGCACCTCCCAGCGACGGAGAATGAAGGGACTCAGACGCTCCTGGACTACTGGCCCGATGCCGTATTGTGCACCCATGCCACGAGCGGCAGCACTCTGAGGCGTTGCCGCCTTTTCCCGGCGGGAGAGCATAAGATTGTCTGATGGAGACGGCGGTGGTGAGCTGAATAGATAGTAAAGTCGAGGATCAGATGATGTTCCCTGATTGGGCATCCCGCCTGGAGTTAACAAGATGGCCCTGGCACAATTGGCTCGCAATTCCTCGGGCAATGCATCCACCAGGAGAATAGCAATGTCGAAGACCTGCTGCACAAGTGAGCCAACAGTAGCTGGCGGCAGTGTTTCCAACTCAAGTAGCAGCCCGCAAAGGACAAGGACAATGCGTGCGCGAACGTCATGCACGGGTGGGATAGGAGGCCGTGTCGCCGAGGCTGTTGGAAGAGGGGCTGAAGGTGGCTCGGACGACAAGCTATGGAGGTTAACGAAGCGAAGCATAGCGGGTAGCCAATGCTGCAATACAGCGGCGTGACAATTGGGACGCTCCTGAGGCCCTGCAGCGACGATTTCCCACAGGTCTGTCAACTTCTCGACCATACCCAACGATAGCTGTGCCGTCTTAGGGGGAGCTTGACCAGAAATAATAGCCTCCACTACTTCTAATAAGTTCTCGGCCATGCGGAGGGACTGCCGTGACCCAGTGTCGACAAACTCGGGTGCCTTCGATGAAGGGATCAATTCGAGAAATCCAGTTTGAGCCTGTGTCTTGAGATGCTGAGTGATATCGTCACTCAAACAAGGTAACAAACTGGTCCACATGATGTTGCCTGCTTCAATGGCTCGGTCCATAGCCCTGGCAAAGATCTCGAAGCGAGAGGAGCTCTGGTCTTGTTGTCCATCATTTACGCTGGGCTGTGGCAATGACAGATCCAAGTTAAGCTTTAGCTGGCAGAACGGCAGTGTCAACTCGTTGGCAATCTGTAGGATATGATCGAACGAAATTTGAGTCTCGCCCGAGTCTCCAGGAATTAGGAGTTTGGTGGTCACCTTGCGGACGAGACCAACAGCTTCAGCAGGTAGCGATTTGATGCCTAGAGCGTTTGAAACGGCGGAGGAATCCACCAGAACAAGAGATCGTAAGGTCTCGAGCAGACTTTCTTGGCACACAGGATTGTCAAGAGGAAACTCAGTGTCATTGACATGATTTCTTACAGTCGAGTACTCGAGCAAAGCGTTTCGGACAAGGTTCAACAGACCTTTGGACTGCTCAAATTTGGCACACTTCTGCTCGGTATGAAAACGGTAACTTTCCTCAGCCTCAAGCCCTGTTCCCCGGGGAAGCGGCATAATGATGAGTTGTAAGAGTTCTTGTAAGTATGTCGCAGGACCGTATGTTTTTCTTGAAGAGTCTGAGGGAAGATTCTGGATATTCGCGAACAGAGGGCTTGCGGTGCTCATAATGATAGGCATTGTAAGACACCCTGTACTAATGAGAAGCGGGAATAAAGTAGAAAGGGAGGAGCGGTTCGATATGGAACGAATATGACTTGTCCAGTCGGTCATGAGTTTATCGAAATGGTGAGCATCGAAAACTCGTATTCTCGCGAGTAAAGTTGCAAACACCCGGCGTGTATCGTCCTCCTTATCCCACCCGCGCTCGAGAGCAGGGATTATCATTCGAAAAAGCTTGTTCATTGTTGGAGGGTCCAATCGTGTTCCACTGGAAAGTGTTTTCTCGACTTCTTCCGCCACATTATTTTCAGCTTGATGAGAGGGGGTTGCCACTATGTCGGAAACCGGCGAGCAAGCATCAATAGCGTTGTTGCGGTCATTTTGGACGAGCTCTTGGCGAAGCTGGCTGGCAATCACCTCATGGCCAGCCATGCGTTGTGCAAGACTGGAAAGAGCAGCAAGTAGCGGTCGTGGAACGATTCTTTGCTCCTCATTCATCATCCTAAGGCGCTCGATCAAACTGTTGAACAGTTCATTTGCGCTATCCAAGGCGCAGAAGATTTGCAGGTTTGAATGGACAGTATCGGCAACGGACGCTAGAACGTCAGAATCGGCGGTCTTCGCGCAAGCTCCAAGAATGTCGGACAACATGGCGTAATCTTCGGCCGTTTCCATGATGGCTCGAACGGAGGTGAACATAGTCAGAGATAAAGAGTGACCTTTGATAGTGAACTGCCCAGTTAACTCATCGCGCAAATGTGCCCCAATGCTGCTCCTGAGAGCAGTACTGCTACCGCTTATCCGTTGCAATAGCTTTTTGAGTGACATTGGCTTTCGTCCTGACAATGGATCATTTGGCAGTAAAGGGAGCTCCACAACATGCTTTACAACCCTGATCGCATTGGCAATATCTTGTTCCTCCTCAGCGACCGAATAGTTGCCAGCTCGCCTAAGCAAGTTTCCTCTTTCCGCCCTTTTCTTCTCAGATAAAGCATGAAGCGGAAGTTCGACCAGCAACCTGCTAGAACACGGGCCCGATTCGGAATCGATTTCCGCGGCACAATGATAACCACCACGAGCGATAGTCCATTGCATATATTGAGAGACCGAAAAGTGGCCGGTTCGAACGAGTTCCGTGACAAGGTGATAGACGAGGTTCTTCCGTGCCTTGTCATTAGCGGCGATGTTATCGAGTGTCTCGAGAATGGGTGTCGTAGGGTTCACACGAAATTGGCTCCATTGCCGAATTAAACGGGCTGCGGCATAAACCTTTGCTAAACCTGGACGATGGAACGAAGTTGCCCACTCAACTACTGTCTTCATTATCAAAGACTTGTTCTCACTCGTTGCCCAGCATGCTGCAGCTAGATGATTGTCGCTTGACTCTTTCAAGGCAGCATCGAGCAACTTGACTAGCTGACTCCGCCCAGCAGGAGGGGAAGCAGTACTGGACACTACCAGACGCGAGTTTCGTGAATTGATGGTATGTAATGCCTTTCGAGCCTGGTCGTCATCAGAACGCAGACAAGCATGTAAAGTATCCTTGTATCTCGACCAGGCGCCGGGGTTAATGAAGCTTTCTGGGTTGGAACGAAATAATGAGCAGAGCAAAGTTGACAGTCTACTGGAGAGTTGCACAAGGAGGTCCTGATCAGGGTCGTTGGATATCTGGTCTTGCTTAGTCAAACCGTTTGAACCAAAAGTTGCGTGTGAACCTACCAGATGCAAGTGGCTGAGTAGGGCAAATACAAGCCTCCGGCCATACTTGCGTGACCTGAGAAGGTCTTTCCAGTAAATCTGAGCAATGAGCAGCCACATGGGAATACGCGACTGAAGACTATTCTCAATTCCAGACACAACCCAGTCAAGGTAATGATCTCGATCTAGCAACTGTTCTGAGTAAAGGTTTGTTGCTAAGCGAATGCTGCATGGCAGTTAGCTGCTGTGCTTCTGGACCAATAAGCATGGTAACTTACGCATATGTGACTCGATTCTTCCAGTCATTCTCACCAAACCCAGCAACAACGGCATCGACGAATTGCTCAACAAAAATGGTCCAGTCGCGAGCCCATTTCAGTTCGCCACCCATGACAAAGGCACCATTGACACCCTTCCTCTTTAACCCCCTGATCTCATTGGCACCAACGCACTTTGCTAACCAAACAGCTCGCTCGGCGGGAACATTCTTGTTCAAGCATTGATCCAGTAAAGTTCTTCCGCGAATGCCGTGGGGAATTGTTCGGCTAAGGCGTCGAAGGGATATCGCGGGATTCGCAAGGTCCTTGAGCCAGACCTCTCTCTTCGTATCCGTGAGCGTTACTCGAGGTGGTGGTTTAAAAGTCGAGGGCGCATTGATCTGCCCTCGATGTCTGCGCTGAGTCAGAACTCCCATAAAAATAGTAGACAGTGCATTTAGGCCAGTCTTTTGCTTCAGAGCAGGGAAGATGGCAAGCTTAGCAGACGAAGTTTCGGGAACATTCAAGTTCACCTTATCCCATGTCCCTTTAGTAATCGCTTCGCTGCTCCACTCGTCTTCATGATGTGCTCCATTCCAGGGGAAGAAATCGGCGTATCCAGAGTTAAGACCCTTGCTGAAAGGGTCAACGGGATTTCGTACTGCGGTTTCGGGTCGGTTGGCTGAGAAGTATCGTGGTGCGACGGAGGGAATTTCAACGGTGTATGGTTTTGGTCGGGTATCTTTCTTGGCTGGTGTAGGCGCAGTCGCTGTAATTCGAGGAGCGGATCTCGGTTGTGAAGTTACTGGTCGACGTGTCGGCATCGGCATCAAAGTTGAGCTGGCGCTGGCGGCAGGGCTGCCGACCATAGCTTGAAAGGGATCGGAATTGGGTATTCGCGAGGGTGTAAGAGACTGCGGCGATTCGGAAGTAGGCAAAGAACTGGAAGAAGCATTGTGTGATAACTCGAGCCGAAGACGTGAGCCGCCTCTTCTAGGTGTTGTGTGATAACGATTAGGGGTAGCATCGCCGGCGTCGGCAGTTAGATCGATGAATGATGCATCTTTTCGAACTGGCGAGGCGGCGGCCATAAACTGCGGCTGATGTGATAATGATCGCTGCGGAGGGGGGCGCTGAACGGGTAACGACGATGAGCTCACGGAACGCTGAGGCGGCCGCGGATGGGCGCCCATTGTGGTCCGCGAGGTCATTTCTGGGTCGTGGGCGGAGGCGCCATTCCGAAAAATCTAAATAAGGGATGTGTCGACTTGTGTTGTAGTTGATGATGGATAACCACAGTAAACGCGATTCCTGGAAATGGTACCGCAATGTCCTACAGTATTCGGTGGCGCCTCAATACTCGAAGGCGAAATGGTGTCCGAGGTTTGCGTTCCTCTAATCGCGCTGTCTTTGATACGTTGGTAACGTTAGGTTTGATGAGCCAGCCGCGCAACCCGAAGCATAAATGGACAAATAATCAACGTGATTCGGGAATCCGAACTCGATTGTTACCCATGCGTTCTATCATTCCCCAACTATCACAGCCGCGATTGCCGTTGTTGTTCCGGATCGATAGTATGGAGCCACGCACGCGAATGGCTTCGATTTGGTGGAGGTAGGTTGTTCGAGTCGAAGAGGAGGAAGATACGGATGTACAAACTGGAAAGAATAGTGTCTAGATAGCGAAAGTATGTGCACGAGCGGCACGGAACCCCGACCGAGAGCGGCAACTGTCGATGGATTATGAGATGTACAGATGTGGATGGGGTCAGACGGGGCGAGGTGATGTTAGGTAGGTAGGTTGAGTTAGAGCGTTTCTGAGGTGAGGCAAGGCAAGGTTAGCAAGGTACTAACTTAAAAAGGCCCTCAAGAGGAAATATGGAGACGAGACAGGAGTGGAGATGGAGGTAGAAACTACTAACGGAGAGATGGCTAGTGTGCCGCGACAACAGGGCTTTTGCGTCACAGGATCAGTTAGACACTATATCCGCAAAGTACCAAAGACATAGCTTCGATAAGTTTTACATGGATATGCCCCCCCATCCGGGCTCTCAGCCGTCGCTTGGTCGGTCCCTTGAATCGTTTATTACGCTGGAACCCTGCCCAGACATTTTGAATTTGGGGAGGGTTTTGTTCGTCGCTTGTCTCTTGATTCTCGAGATTGTGCGGGCCTGGCTTAGACTACGGCTATGGCTGCGGATAGGGACCGACGGGGCCTGGGATTGGGGAACCAAATCCATTACATGAGTCTTATTACAGCGCGAGACTTGGGGATTTTGGACAAGAATGATTGGGGGAGATGTTGAGCGTCAAGTGGCGATGTATCGTGAGAGATGACTCGTGGCTGATTTACTATCTTATGTTAATAACTGAGGAATCCTGAATAACAGGCACCTCTACAGTGCTACGTGTTGACTCTCCAAGGGATAAGCGGGTGAATTGCTTGTAAGGATTGAAGATTGACGGGTGGTTTGAGGTGAAAGTGTTCAGGTCACATCAGAGTGCATAACATTGTTGTGTTATTCAGGGGTTACAGTTGGCTAAAATTATGGTCCAAAAGTATCTAAACACCCCACCCTGTAGGAACTCAATTACTTCAACGGTTATAACTTCACATATACACAACTAATTCCAATTAAATCCAATTAAATCTA
>NJCR01002002.1:0-28963 GCA_002234235.1 Fusarium hostae | reverse complement strand
TAGCTGATAGAATAAAAGTCTATGATGTGAGAGGGAAAAGTGCGTCGCCCACTTATCTGCCTCGCTCGCTTATCGAGCACGTTAATCGTTATTCAGAAGAACCTCATCGAGATATGTCTTCATTCGGGTCACCATTATCGTTGAGACATCTAACAAGCATCTCAAATCGTCCACAGCATGTCTTCAATTATTCCCCGAACCATCCGGAGCATCAGCGCCCTACCCAAGAGGGCCAATTGGGCTCCCGCTGCTATGCGACCTCTCGCTCAGCCCATGGCACGTCGATTCCTTGCGACGACGACCCAAGAACAGCCTCGTCTGCGATTGGGGTCAACAGGTACTACAGGCAGCTTTCCATAGTGAAGGACCATGCACTAACATCGTGATAGCCCCCAACTTCAAGGCTCAGACTACCCACGGAGAGATTGACTTTCACAAGTTCATCGACAACAGCTGGACCATTCTGTTCTCTCACCCTGCGGACTTCACCCCGGTCTGCACGACTGAGCTGGGAGCCTTTGCGAAGCTGAAGCCTGAGTTTGACAAGAGAGGCGTGAAGATGATCGGACTGGTAAGTACACTCACTCACTCTCTTAGATGAAAAGCACTAATGGCCAATGGCTAGAGCGCCAATGACTTGAGCTCTCACGACAAGTGGGTAGACGACATCAACGAAGTCTCAAACACAAACCTCCAGTTCCCCATCATCGCCGACGCAGACCGCAAAGTCGCCTTCCTCTACGACATGATCAACCAGGAAGACCTCGACAACATTGCCGAAAAAGGCATTGCTTTCACCATTCGTTCAGTATTTGTCATCGACCCTTCAAAGAAGATTCGCTTGACCATGATGTATCCCGCTTCAACGGGTCGAAACTCAGCCGAGGTTCTTCGTGTAATTGATTCGCTCCAGACTGGTGATAAGAAGGGTGTTGTTACACCGATTGATTGGCAGGTTGGTGAGGATGTTATTGTCCCGCCTTCTGTGTCGACGGAGGATGCGAAGAAGAAGTTCGGTGATGTTAGAGAGGTTAAGCCTTACTTGAGATTCACCAAGGCTTAGATGTCTCGTAGCACAGTAGGATGTTCATAATTAATGAAGAGAGTTATATAATTTATGAAACGAACGGCACCGTTATGAACACAGAGTTTGTGGAGCAGCAGTGCCAATTATGACAGTGTAACGTTTACTACAACGTATAAAGTTCCAATATCTCGTTATACATGATTCATAATTAAAATGACCTACCTTGAACAGAGAGTCCGTGCCGCTTTGTCTCACTTCGTGGCTGTCTGGCCTCAGTCTTCAATGCGGGGGATCTATCCCGGCAGATGTCCATTGCGTCATGGACCTAGCTGTAACTGAACTCGATATTGAATTAATTCCTCTTTTTATCAAGCTCAACGTTCTGTGTTGTGATTGAATTTTTGGCTGTCGGATCTGCCCTCGAGCTTTTAGCCATGGAGGACCAGACTGATACCCTCATTTTACAGACTCATCGGCGTGTTACACGCTCCATGGTCGAGAATGATGTGGGTGACACAAAAGTCATCAAAATTGAGAAACGCAAAACAGCGTCACGAAAAGTACCCGCAGGAGTAGTAATTTCGGCATCTCGAATCCCTCCAATCTCCAAGGAGCGTTTCGGTCTGATCCAAGAAAGTGTCGGAACAGATCTGTACAAACTTCTCGTCGCAGCCGTCCTCTGGAACAGGACTCGAGGATCTCAAGCCCGCCCTGTTTTCCAAAAGCTCATATCCCGGTACCCAACACCAAATCATCTTGCCGAAGCATCTTTCTCCGACCTTGCAGATCTCATCCGTCCAATAGGACTCTACAACTCCCGTGCCGCTCGGTTCACCGCCCTCGCCAAGACATGGCTTGAAAACCCACCCCATAAATCAAGGCGGTACAGAAAGCTACATTATCCCCTGCATGGCGATGGTTCAGGCATTGGCAAGGATGAAGTTTTGGACGAAGATGATGAGAAACAGGGGTGGGAAGTGGCCCAATTACCGTCCCTTGGTCCATACGCCATTGACAGCTATCGGATCTTTCATCGAGACATACTGAGGGGTTTAGCCGATGACTGGAATGGCTTGAATGCAGTGCGGGGTTTTGAACCTGAGTGGAAGAGGGTTGTGCCACTTGATAAAGAGTTGAGGGCTTATCTTCGATGGATGTGGCTGAAGGAAGGATGGATATGGGATCCTGAGACTGGCGATAAGATTAAAGCTTCGGAAGAAAGGATGAAAAGAGAGTGGAATCGATCAAGGAGTTTGTCTCCGGAGGGGTTTAGAGCATCTCGTCGATGATCAGTGAACCCTCCAAGTCTTGTCTTGCGATAGCCGAAAAGGATTAGCCTTTAAGTAGTGGTCAATCATGTCTCAGACATACTTCAGCTTCAATCCTTGAAGATGGCAGTGTCAGGAGTGTCCAATCTGAAACATGGGCTTCCTCCTTGCATTGGCTTTCTTTTCCAGCCTCACAGAGCTGTTCAGCTGAAAAAAAAAGTTCCCGACTCGCATTGATTCGTGTCAAAGATTTGATATCCTCCTTGCATAAGTGCTGATATCTTACGACTGCACTGCCGAATGGGGCTCTTTGCATGACGGCAGTGTAAGTGAGACACGGCATACATACACATTCCTCGGATTTGTCCGACGGTCCGGAGGGACAGCCTACCTGGTATCACTCCATTCTGTGTGACGCAACCTTCATGGGGAACGAATGCTCCTCGCTTCCCCATGAAACCCTCAATCGGGGTTAGTATCGAAGGCGCTTTCCCGGGATTACTTGCTACCAGGCCACAGCCGTGATATTGGTGACTTTTACAATCCGTTGAATCACAGTCGCGGGGCATGGAGCTTTCTGGTCACATGGTGTATGAACAGTGCATATGCTGCCTCGAAGCTTAAGTGGAATAATTGTAGTTTTGCTTCATGGGTTCCATCTACGACGTTCAGACGATAGTTTCAGGTCAATTGAAACCTAACTCATCTTTGCAACCACTAAATGAATCCAGAGAAAGGTAGCAAGCTTCCTAGTTTGTTACTGCACCAATGCGTTGGACATCTAACCAACTCACCCAGATATTCTTTTTCCCGTCTAGATACGCCTTGGCGAAACTGCCCGAGCTCGGTGTTTCCGAAATCTTTTATTTTCAAGGCGCAAGGCGAGGGCTGATAATCAGCCGACATGAGAGCCGTCTAAATGCCCTTGTTCCCTCCCACCGTGGCAACGAGGTTTCATTATGCTCTCCATCACCTTTGAATAAGCTTCCGCCTCCGCAGTAGCCTTCAATGGTAACATCATGACTACCGAGAAATGAACATGAATCTATGACAGCGTCCTGCCATTTTACAGTTCAACTTTGCGTATATAGTTTCCTCAATTCTCCTTCAATAGAATATACTAGGCGCATATTCGCAAACCTTTCTGCCGTCAACTCAAACTCTCCACAAACACAATCTTCCAGACTCAACAAACCTTGATATCTATCATGAGGTTGAAATTATCGTTCTCCCTCTTACTTCTTCTCGGACTTCTAGGACACTTCGTATCGGCTGGCCTACTACCCCTCAACTCAAACTCTGGCTACCCTGAGACCAAAGACCAAAACCAGAAGCATCACGACCCTTCGTCGCACTTCCGACATCGAAATGACCAGGGCCACTCAGAAGCAAAAACTTTGCAGCGTCGACGTAAACCACTACCACCCCCTAATGCGAATTCAAACACGAAGCCAACCAGCAACCTTCCACCCATGCCTCACGATCTGTATGGTGAACCTGATTGGTCCCACAGCTGGACCCATGAAGACGGTGAGCACGAGGCAGTTCGCAACCTCAATGTGAGCATTCAGCAAATCAGCAAATCTCCAGTCATCATCAGAACTCGACTACAGAACGCAGGCAAATATCACGTTAGATTTTGGGGGCCTGGGTCTCCGATAGGCCTGGAAGCCATTGAATATGGGCTCTTCAAAATCTATGCAGACGACATGAAGAAGAATTTCGGGCAGGCGACAAAAGAGCGCAAAAGGAAATACAAAGGCTTAGATAAGGACCATGACACTGTCCTTCAGCTGAATCCGTTTTCGGTTATGGAGCGCGATTTCACATTCCCAGGAAACTCCCAGACAAATGTAACATGGCACAAGATGTTAAAAGTTGCAGAACAGGTTAACGTCACTCTTGAGGGAGAATGGTATGGCGTAAGGGCGAGAGGAAGGAAGGCTTTTGAGAAGAGATGCATGAAGAAAAAGATGATATGGGTGAATAAAAAGTTCTGGTTCAAGTCAAATACCTTGCAGCTAGAGCTTCCATAACTGCCTCTTTGAACCTGGGGAGTAGGGCTATAAGATGCAAGGTTTCCAAAATGCTATATTTCCACTCCACTATAAGTTTAAGGCTTTGAGTTACTTGTTTCAACTACGTGTGCGAATGTCGTATATAAGTGAGTTCAAGTATTATTCTCAGAGACGTTAAGCCATCCAACAATTTAAACAGGATCTCGGGTACTGAAGCAAAAGTTTCATAAAGCTTTAGGAACGTAAGATTGATTTCTTCAGGAAAGTCGTTGTCCTCCACTTGCATAGCCCAAGTTCAATGGCATATGAGCCTAGAAACCTCCCTCGCTCCCCGCAAATATTGACAATTGAATTTGAATACAGTATTGGGCTTCAACACTAAGGCAGTGAAACCAGACATGAGTAGTCCGGATATCTCGATTTCCGATGGCCCGATGCAGGCGGCTCGATCGAGTCAACTTGTCGTGCCACTGCGTCAGTTCTGAGCACAACTCCAGCTCCCCGCCTTTGTGAGACAGTGGTACAGCCATGGTACCTGAGACGTTCCAATAGGTGGCCTTGTAATTTGGGCATCCAGCTGCAATTACCCGATGCCGATATTTCCTCAAACTCAGGAAGGAGGAGTTGCTGAGAGGACACACGGTAGGTAAATTGAGACAACATTGGCGATCGCTCGTATCTATGTCTCACTAGAGGGATCAAGCCGCTTCCCACCCGTGCCGTCTTCGACCCCCGCTGCATGATTGATCGACAAAGGGAGCATTTCTCAGGTCAGACATGTAAGACATACAGATCATTGGTTAGTACAGCAGTGAAACGGAACTGCGAAGACTTAGGCATGGCTGGTTCGCCGTGAGGGGAGCATGTAGTACAGAAAGGCTGGTTAACTGCTGTACATCGAGGGATGATTTGAAGTACTGTACGATGAAAAGTCTATAAAGACCGAGGACCTGTCCACCTATTTTCTCATCTCATCACCCTGAGCAGCTTCACTTTCGCACTCTACTACAACCCATATCAATTCTCCAAAATGAAGTTTTCCATCGCCTCCACTCTCCTCCTTGCCAACGGCATCGCTGCCATGCCTTGGTCTTCCCTCAACGCTAAGCAGTCCAACGGCGAGGAGATCACGTACGTTCCATCTTGCTCAGTTACACTGCTACACAACATCATACTAATTCTTCATTTACAGCCTCCGCATCCAGGTCTCCCAGCCCTCTTCCAAGCACTCCTTCTCCCCTAACCACAAGGGCGTCGTCAACGTCCACAACTACGAGGTCTGCCTCAAGGTCTGCTGGCCCGAAGAGCCTAAGTGCCCCGAAGGCTGGGTAAGTGATCCTAAAACCTGGCCTCCATTGATTGTTGCTAACCATTTGACCAGAACTCCAAGAAATTTGTATGCTACCCGGTAGAAAACAAGACCCAACTGCCACTAACAACCTTTAGGGAGATGGAGACTATCCTTGCTGGACCTGCTGCAAGTCTACTGGCGATGACGATCTCTGAATATCAGATCAGCCAAGGATCTAGAGAATTGAGTTACGAATATGACACTAGTATAAGGAGGATATTGAGCCAAAATAGCTTAAATGGACGCTCGTTACATCTAAATACCGTCTGAGATTTATCCTTGGTGAATGTGATTTGTGCACGTCCAACTAATCATGCAGTCGCTTCCGCCTGCCAATTCCGGTCGCGGAAGGTCGGTAGATTATTAATTAGTATCACATAATACAATCTAAGGCTAAACAGCCCTATCACAAGAGTCTGGGGTATCTAACTGATCGGTACGTATTGAACTTCGGCAAGTCTTGGCTCTAAATTCAAGCTTTCTGGAAACCTCCGGTCGTCTGCAAGCAAGCGAATGTAGCTTGGTCAGCTCTTCAACTTGGGTATAGAGGCGAAGATTGCCGCTCTCGGATCCAAGATAGGCCCACGTCTCCATCTCAGTATCAGCACAGACAATGGGTCATCGATCTGGGCCAATTCTGATCTCTGGAGTTCATCTAGTGTCCCCGAGGACCCCTGCCTCTGAACTCCACTCAATCGCACGATAATGCCCACATTCTCATAAGCTCCATTGAGTCAGGACCGTAATCGGCGTATCAAATCCACTTCACCCTGACTTATTCCAAGGTCAGTTTAGACTCTCTATACTAGATACATCCTAGAAAGAATTACAGCGATCTAAGGAATTTGGCCCAGGTATATATTGAAGTTCAGCAAGTCTGGCTCTATATTTAACCATATGAGCCTACCATAGCTATCATACCAGCAAGAAAATGGCTTGCCAATTCCTTCAATTTGAATAAAAGCCGAAGACTGCCCCTCCTCCATCTTGACATCGATTGCTTGCGAGGCACACAAAGTACAATCCCAAGTTGTTGCCAGCCTTGCCTTTCTATGTCAAAGAGCGCGACCGGTCGAAAGCCCATACGCGATATCCGCAAGTTGTTCAATCACGATAGCCTGTCGGTCTGAAAGCCTCTCCAGTACCATTTCAGCATACTCCTTGTTCCATGCCTGAACCTGCAGCGCTGCTTGTTCAAACCCTTTCGGGTATACGCCAGCGCACCCCCAGTCAAGGACCCATAACTTCATATCTTTGTCGACTACTAAATTTCTCGGCGCCAGATCTTGGTGGGTAAGAACTATATCTTTAAACTCAAATCTTGGCGTTCCAGGTGGTAGTTGTTTAACCATGACGCAGACACCGATCTTGTGATTGCACCAGTCTTCAAGTTCTCTCAGAGTATCAAAAGGTCCTGCACCGTAGTCTGTGAACCAAGGACCTTGAAATTTGGCATCCTGTAGTCGCCCAATAGGCCCGACCGGCATATGATTGAGGACCGTAGTTTGCATTTTCTCAATCACGTCGGTGACCTGCTGTGCGACCATTTCTTTGATAGCTGCATCGAAGGTCTGCCAGCTCTTATCAAGAGAAGATCCCTGTATGTAGTCCATGACAATGAAATTGCCTTCAATGGAGCGTGTTTTAGACAATCCTGGATACTCTAGAATATCGGCTGTGAAAGTGCGATGGACCTTGGGGACTGGAAGCTGCAGCGTTTCAGAAGCAAACTTCATGTTTTCTGCTTCGATCTTTGCTACGCCGGGACCACCTTTGATGACAAGATGCTTAGAAACGCGCGATACTGTGACAGCGCCATAATGATGAAGTTGAGGCGCCGTCGAGAAAGCTGATAGGAGTTCCTCATCAGAGACGGAGGCGATGTCGCGTTCATCGAGGGGGAATTTATTGTCATCATCGATCGACCTGGGCTGTTTGCGATATTAGTAACAGATATGTGTTGCCCCAAATCACCTTCTCAACTCACGTCTTGGTATGGCTGGGGGAAACCTGGTTCGTCAACTGGCTCGGGATCCTCCTGCGGAGGGTTTTCGTTATGTGACTCTGTTTTGGGAGTTTTCTACAAGGAACAGCCCATGTTTTTACGAGAATAAAGGTATGGTCTTTGTTGACATTTCGGCGTTTGTAATAGCTCTCTTCTTCTCAAGCTCCGCCAAGTCCGGAGCGTGATCGGCGACCTATATCCACTTAGTACCTGACTCATTCTAAATACAGTTTAGACTCTTCGCGCTAGAAATCTCTTGTCGTTCCAGAAGTCGGCTAGAAACACCGGCAGTCAATTCATCAGGAACAAACTTGCAGTAGCTTGTCGAACGAAGGAGGCTGAAAAATTCAGCTGAAAGAAGCGCGCGGCTACGATGAGGCTCTTTTGACTCTATAACAACATATATCGCCAGTCTCTGGTGACGAGATGGATTGTCTATCTGGTCTGGGGAAACCCTTTATTCTTACGTGGAGATTAAAGAGTCTGGAGCAGTGGATTTCTGAGTGAGAAGACCACTCTTTGTGGGACCATAACGTAAAAGTTAGCAAATCCATTGAAGCAATACAGATCTGGCCATTGCTTGTTTTTCCCTCCATGAGCCGATCTCGCCCAATGAAGGATCGACTAATTTTAACCGCCATCACCTTAGCCACCTACTCTTGCTACTCTAAGGCAATGTCTGTCTGCCCGAGTTCGGTGCGCGACGCCATCGGGCCAAGCCGAAGAACCTCCAGTGTTAGTGGGCCGACTTGACTCGAGACTAATATGAACATATTTTTTCTTTCACCGTTGTCGGCCATTTCTCGCCCCAGAGTGGAATTTATTTAAATGTGGCTGCCGTTCCAATTATCGTCGAGTCAATTGGTCTTACACTTTTGAGCTTTTCTCTCTTCAACACTTGCGCCACCAACTTAACGGGCGACTATCACTATGAGCCATACAGAGCCTAAAAGCGCTACGGCGCCTGAGGACCAGGAGAAGGGCGTTAGCAATACTCCTCCAGCTTTTGTCCCTGAACCAAGAAATGACGATGCTGTCTTGGGTGATGAGGAAGCAGAGATTATCGACTACAAGACATTAACATGGTGGTATGTTCACCCACCAATCTCCCCTTCTCATACAGACACTGATAAATCCCAGGCAAGGCGGTATCATCCTCATCGCAGAAACAGTATCCCTCGGCATTCTCTCCCTCCCCTCCGTCCTCGCCGCCGTCGGTCTCGTCCCCGGCATAATCCTCATCCTCGTGATGGGTTTCCTCTCCACATACTCCGGTCTCGTCCTCGCTGAATTCCGCGCCCAATACCCCTTTGTCCAAAACTTTGGCGACGCCGTTGAAGTCATTGGAAAATCCATCGGAATGGGACGTGTTTTCCAAGAGGTTTTTGGTTGGGCGCAGGTCATTTTCCAGGTTTTCGTCATGGGAAGCCATCTTCTCACTTGGACTATTTGCTTGAATACTCTGACGAATAGCTCGACTTGCACTATCGTCTGGGCTGTTGTTGGGTTGGCGGTTTTTTGGGTGCTTAACTTGCCGAGGACGTTGAAGTACACGAGTTATATGTCGATGGCATCTTGTATGTCGATTACGCTCGCTGTTCTCATCACTGTTGGAGATGTTGCGCATGAGCGACCTATTGGCTCTGGAAGCATTCAGGTTGCTCGTGAGCTTGGTTTCACTGGCGCTTTCTTGGCTGTTACCAACATTGCTATCTCCTTCTCCAGCCATTCTTGCTTTTTCACTGTCATCTCTGAGTTCAAGAAGCCTGAGGACTGGCCAAAGGCTCTGGCTTTCCTCCAGATCGTCGACACTACTCTTTACCTCCTCGCCGCTATTGTCATCTACGTCTTTGTCGGACCTGACGTTCCTTCACCTGCGCTTTCTGCTGCCGGTTCTGCTACCATGCGAAAGGTCATCTGGGGTATCGCTATCCCCACCATTGTCATCGCTGGTGTCATTTACGGCCATGTCGCTTCAGCCTACATCTTCCAGCGAATCTTCCGCAACACCAAGCACATGGTTCGCCGAACAAAACTGTCCACCATGGTCTGGTTCGGTGTCACTTTCGGTGTCTGGGCTCTCTCCATGGTCATCGCCGAGTCCATCCCTGTCTTCAACAACCTCCTCGGTCTTATCTGCGCCCTGTTTGCCTCGTGGTTCTCTTACGGACTTCCTGGTATCTTCTGGCTCTGGATGCACTATGGAAACTGGTTCAAGGATGGAAAGCAGACTTGCCGATTCGTGGCCAATGTTATCCTCTTCCTTACTGGTTTCCTCATCTGTGTCCTTGGACTTTGGGCTTCCATTGAGGCTATTGCTGAGGGAGGAAGCAAAACTCCTTGGTCTTGCGCCAGTAACGCTGCGGAATAGACCACTTCCAGTTTAGAATAATGATATTTAGATATCATATGAATAATACCCATTTTTGTTTCAATCTGGCTCACATGCAAAGTCTTTATTGATATGCTTGACTTTCCTAGTACTATCTCATTCTCATGCCCCCATTCACCGTCCATCACTTAAGCTTTGATGGAGCCCTCTGAGCTTGGAGCCACAACGGTTGTTCTCTGTCGAAGGTTTCCAGCTTCATCATGCTCCTCGTCCCATCGAGGAAGATCAGCATACGGAATTCTGACCAGTCGGTGAGTGTTGGCTCCGTTGTCATCGACATTGGTGATCTCAGTGCGGATAGCATAACCCCTCCACTTGGGCAACAGGAACATCCAAACAACGTAGTACAGGGCGCAAACAAGGACACTAGAGATGGCTGTTAGTAAGCTGAAAGGCATTCGGATTCTCAGATTGATACTCACATCGCAATACCGACGACACAGTATGTCGCATACCAGAAGCTGACATCACCGGCGTATGGGCCACCCTTGGGAGGATACCAAGGCATGATGAGGATAAAGACCTGGACGAGGACGTAGAAGAGAACAGCAGGATGCCACGCCTTGAAGTCAGAGCGACCGATACCAGCCTTTGTGCGTCGGCGACGAATAACATAGAGACCAACAGCCATGGCAAACCTGAACATGGCATCAGGATATGTACTCAAGCTTACAACTATAATAAAAGTCAGTATCAGAGAACATTGGGACAACACACAGATACTAACCGAAGGTGAAGGCATCACCAGCTGGAGGCGCAACAATCATAATGAAAGTCAACACCCACTTGAGAACGTAAGGGCCAAGCGGTGTACCAAAAGGCTTAGTCGAGACCCAGAAGTTGGTGTAGGGCAAGACACCTTGTCGGCCAATCTCACGAAGCATACGAGCAGAACCAATCAAGACAGCAAGAAGGTTACCAAACGCGCTCAACAAGACAAGAAAGTTGAGGACATTAGCGGCAGACTTGCTATCACCAAAGAGCTTGGAGAAGAAGATGGATGCAGCAATCTCACTGGCTTCAGCAAACTCCTCCTTGGGCACGACGGCGAAGTAAGCGATGTTGCAGAGCATGTACAGCACAGCGACAACGGTGAGTGAGACAGTACCGTTTCGCTTAAGCGTGGGAATGGGGTTTTGAATCTCGTTGACGACGTTGAAGGCGTTCCAGTATCCGGCGTATGAGAAGACGATACTGACGAGAGCACTGGCCAAATCGTTTCCGTTGGGCGTAGCACCATTGAAGGCGTCGCGGAAGTTATGGCCTGGGTCGGGAATGCGCTTGACGTTGCCGCCGAGGACGACGAGACCTGCAATGCTGATGCTGTGTAACGTGTTAGAGAGGGGAAAGTGTGCGAGGATGGGAAGGCTTACAAGACTAAAGTGAGGATCTTCAGGGCGCCGATGAAGTTGACCAGCCAGAGGGAGTATTTGTTATGAGCGATGACAAAGATGACAGCGAGGGTATAAGCTGCAATGGCGACACCTCGCATCTGCCACTCGGAGGGAGTATCGCCCGTCATTCGCCAGAGGTACTGTGACAGAACTATATACCGTCAGAACGCGCAAGCCTAAAGATAAAAGAAGAAAGTAACTTACCGACAGCATTGCTACTGCTGAAGGACAGAATGACAGACTGAACAGCAAATGTAACAGGGAAGAAGTGCTTAGGCCGAGGATACGCTTGCTCAAGATACACAACCTCAGAACCACTGCGGTTGGGAAAGTAACTCGCCAATTCCAGATAAACACTGAAACCGGAAGCAGCCATGATAAAGCCGATGAACCAGATGATCAGCGCCAGACCAACAGACCCAGCGCGATTAAGGATACTCGAAGCTGTACCGCGTTAGTCACTATACCCCCCTTCAGTATGGTAGAGTACATACGCGTAGAGAATATACCGGTTCCAACCATCATGTTCACATTGAGGAAGATAACCGTAAGCCAGCCAACGTTGTATCCAAGCGGCGAGTGCGACTCCACGGGCGCACCGACGGCTTCTTGGTACGAAGGTTTAGAACCATTGCCGCCTTTGACGCGTGTGTATGCGAGACCGCCATCGTGAATGACCGAGGGTTCGGAGTCGCTAGCTTCAGGGTCTGCCGAGACGGTGGCTGTGGTTTTTTGACTTTCAAAAAAGTTTGAGAAGCCCATTTTGACGGCTATGATACCAGTAGACTGCAGTAAAGAATTCACTTAGGTATGCCGATGAGAGGAAATGGAATGGAGAGGAGAGATTGAGTTATATAAACATGGATCGTCTGTGCGACCGTGGTGCAGGATGACACAATTCTCGAGGGTCTTGACATGACTGACCAAGACTCGGGTTCCCCGTTGGAAATACCACCCTGTATATCCGAGCTGGAACGACATAGGCGCATGCTTAAAAGAACATCCACTCACAATACAGGATCTCCGCGTGGGATGAGCCTTGTTTGCGGGCTATAGATAACGATGTTGGTGGCAAGGAATGGATCGGTCTAGCCGTCGGTTGTATAACGTTGTAGCGCATTGTGTCACTTTGGTAGCTTCAACGCTTGGTAGACCTTTTTGCTTAGGGTTTGGAGTACGGACTTATCAATCTAGGTAAGGGAGCCGTTCAACAAACGCGTTCTACAGGTTATGTAGTGACTGTTCTACCGCAAGAGAAGGTTGATGGCCCATCCGGCGATTCTAACTGCCTCACCAATAAACCCTTCCAGCATATACATCAAGGCCACTCCATTTTCTCCTCCATAAATTCGCCGAATTTCAACAAGTTTATCCCCCTTCCTCCAAGCTTTAAACAACACCTTGAACTACCGGCGCCTCCCCCGACTCAACCACCCAGTTCAGGAAACACATCGTCTGTTCAGACCAATTAAATCCCCCATATTTCCCGTTTCGCAATAACGGGGATGTGATTGTCTCATACCCAAAACGAGTGGGATACCCGATAAAATATGATAACGACATCGACTGTCGTGATAGCGAATCTATAAATTTGGCTCTTTTGGGTTTAGTCTCGGAAAGGATCGAGAACCCGCAGCTGCGGGAGACGAAACCGGGCCCGCTGAAGCAAGCGGGGAGGTTTTATCTGCAGGGTCTTATTGGTAAGAAGCTTGAATTTGATGGCGTACTCCTTGGAGGCCAAGCTTTTTGGTCTATTGATTTGGTGCTGGCCTGGTGGGGGTTACGGATTCTATGGCGTGCAGCCGAACCTACGCCTATACGGCCCAGAATGGCGAAAAGAGTGCTATCCTAGATAGTGCGTAACAAGACTTCTGTGTTGAAACTCCGGAGTAATCTAGATCCCATAACCAACGGTCCGAGTTAAACAAATCCCTTCTCTGATTCAGGAGTTTGTTGTATCACTTGTCTGATTCATTAACATTTACGAAGTTCTATATGGTGATTATAAGCTCTCCGTCACGGGTCTCAACTACTGATAACACATCTAGCTCACAATTTAGGCATTATACCACAACATTAACACTCACGGGACTATACAGCTTTCCCCAAGGTCCTGACCTTTATACTAAAGTAATGATAGATACACAACACTCACTAATCACCACGCTAGTCTCGACTACACAACACAGTGCCTACCCTGTAGTCTATGATATAAAGTTACCGACTTCTTCTTCTTCTTCTTCTTCTTCTTCAGATCAACAGAAGTTAGAAGCTAAAGCTGTGAAATAGCAACGCAGACTGAAGTATTCTGTGCAGAAAATACACGCGTTATAGGAAGACGTGTCATCATCTCTTCAATAACCAGTGCCGCTTTGACATCAGGAGACGGGCTATCACCCATACTGCGTAATACTAGTTATCGAAATCGCGCCGTATCCATTATTCTCGGCTATTTTCTGGTTCCAATATACATTCATGCCACAGACCCACAACGGACCTGACGGTGGACGAGTGAATGAAATGGCCGTCATTGAATTCATTTCATGATTTAGCCAAGATAAAGAAAGACTGCCCTATGAGGATGGTTCTTGAGACCCATTGTCCCGGCGGCTCCCCCATTTCATGGAAGGAGAACATGAACAAAGAGATGGGCTCAAAGCGAAGAAAGGCCCTCAAAACCACGGCATACGTTACGCAAGAATTATCTTACTGCTGCCCAGCTAATAAGCATTTAATTACAGAGTTAGTGAAGCGATAAAGGGCTAAGCACGAGACTGAAAGAAGGAAATCCATGAAGCGTGTGCTGATATGCAGCTCTTCTTGAATTTCAGCTTTCTTTGTCGCGGCCGCATAGAATACAGACTCTGTCACAATTCACAACAAAGGACCTTGTATGAGCTTATGCGAAGTGACCAGTCCCTCTTTTCGCCAAGAACTGAAGGCTTTCCGTTATGCTCATTAGATAAGTAGGAATAATGGTCATTCACATCTGCTTACCATAGCCAGAAGTGTGCTTTTATAGCAGTCGTATTGATGTTCATTTTCAGACCTTTCTTCATTCATCACTGTGATTCTATCATAGGGTTTCTGCTTCCTTTCCGTGGCATCAATTCATCTTCATTCTATCAGCACAGCACTCTCATTCTGAAAGATATGTCAGACTCTCCAAGTGTTGGGCTTCCTGGTCCATCATCTGACGGAAACGGTCGATTTGCACACGTCTCCTTGGATGAGTTCAACTTCAGGACCAGTGGTGAAACTGCCAACAAGAAACGCCAATCCGTTCATCCCAAGGCACACTTAAGCTGGCATTACGATATCCGCGCACTGAAGGGCATAATCCGAAAGGGCTCCGCCATGAAAAGCGATGAAGCAGTGTCCTTTAATGTCTACGGATCTAATCTTCACCATTACAGACCTCTGTATCGGGATCTTAAGCTCCATGCTTCAGAGGTCTTAAGTTTACCTCAAAACAAGAACAATCAAGAGAAGCAGGTTGATATCAGTCTGGTTAAGAACATGACAGATGCCATTACCAAGTATCGGAAATGAATGTGTCTGCTGTTTTTGCTGTTGTTTCTGGTGACCGTGACATGATCCCGGCAGTGAAGCATGCTGTTTCGCACGGTTACGCTGTGCACATCTGGGCTTGGGAAAAGTCCACGTCTCATGAATACCGACGACTTCAGAAAAGTTCGACCCGGAAGGATCTTCGCACTCTCACGTATCTTGACGAATTTCTAGACACTCTGACTCTCAGTCACTCTAGTATTCCTTTGGGGAATATCTTTATCCCTCCTGATGCTGTCGTGTTTATTGGCCCGCAGGACTATAACTTTGACTTTCTCAACCGAACTGGGAAGGTGCATGCAGGCAACATCATTTTTATTAAGAGATCGAATGATGGATGTTATTCTTGCATCGATATTGTTGTTGTCCCCAAGAAGAGTCTTCCAAATCAGGATAGAATCCTTCGTTCCATGCTGCAAAGCCTCGACAAGAAAGGGCGGAAAGCTATGAGCTTCGCAGAGTATTTTCACGGCTCAAACCAGCTCGAGCCAACTGAATCTTAAAGATTACTGGTGCATATGTGTTATTCTGGGAGTATTATTGAGTTAAGTCCCAGTGGCTCCAAGGTTTGTAAGCCGCAGGGTGCGGATGGTGTGAGGCTGGTGGAAGCCTACAGTTTCGGAAGTCGCTTGATGTTCTAGTTCTGGGTTTGGGTCTGACTTTGGGTATCAGGTTTGCTTGGGTTCTCATATTTAAGGTTATAAAAGATGTACCGTAACATAGGAGTTTATTTAGAATTAGTTGCTCCTACGATGTGTAGTATGTGTGAAATTGCGGTAGATATGCGAATGAAATGCTAGTTTCCTTGAAATTATGTACCCTCGTAATAATCCGTCTATATCACTGTAAAAGCCGGGTATCCTCGTCCAAAACACCAAATAGACTCCCTATTTCCTTTCCAACCATTCTCAACTCATCAGCGACTTGTCCCGTGACAAGAGCATACGCATAAAGCAGTGCATAATCTTTCTCCTCGACAAGCAAATGGTTTGAACCACTGCTCTCACCACCCTCGTTGATTAGTCTTCTTGGATGTTCTTTTCTGAACTCAAAAATCTTGCTCAACAAGTTCTCACGAGCCGATACGATACTTGGTGTAGCGTCGGCGAAAGGATACTCCAGCATTGTCGAACTGGCAACGACCTGAAAGGCTTGACAGATGTGATCGCACAAAATAGCTCGTTCACGGGCTGTATACTCAAGTAATGCCCTTTCGCCTTCTGTGAGATGACCCTTTCGACATGCAACGAGACTCATGTTGTAGAAGCCATCGAGGATACGCATAGTGCTTTTTAGAACACGGCCATAAACTTCCATTGGGAAAGGGCCTCGTAACTCAAACTCTGAAGCGGCGGCTAGTCTCAAGCTATCCAGATTGGCAGCGTATCTCTGCAGAGCAGCTTGTTCACCGGATTTGAGGTAACTCTGGGAACCTTCGCTGCGAAATAGGACAGTAAGAGGGCCTCGCTTCCAGATAAGACCCATCTGCAGGTGGAGGACTGAAAGACTCTCCTTGAACTTGCGGCGGGCGGAGATAGGCCATATGACTCGGCAAACGACCAGACCCCAGATGATACCTGCTGTAACGGCTATGGCTCGGCGTTTGGCAATCTCCATGATATCAGGTTGACTAAATTGTCCATCTTCCGTCGCGTCATTCCCATCTGCCTTCCGCTTCACTCTATAAGCGTACAGTGTAGAAACATTATAAGCAAGAAGACTGATTCGTCCAAGGGAAGCTTTTCCATGCTGAATGACGAGGTAGAAATTGATGAAACTAGTCAACCAGCCAAGAGGAATTAGTGCCAAGGCGTAACCATGGCTGATCTTCCAATTTATGACGGAGAACAATGCTCCGAATATCGTTCCGATGAAACGAGCAAGACTGACGGTGTTGGCAGCTCCGACTGTGAAACTGCACACGATGATGAAGGAGAGAAGACCCCATTCGCCACGCCATTCGGTGTATAGTTCTCTTGTTTCTTCCAGGAAGGCTAGCATGGCCCACAGAGCAGCTCCGATACCGACTTTAAGGCCAAATTGAACTATCAGAAGTTAGTCATAGAAAACAGGTCAAGAGATTGAGGCTTACTATCATCACGCGCCATCTTCTTAAAAAGCGCAGAGAGGTTTCTCCAGAACCAGGCCAGTATCTTATTCAGATCAGGCGCATTGTACCAAGTCCTCAGATCGACCGGCGCAGGGACTGCGGCTGAGCCATCGGGAACACTAACAGACCTCTGCCTCGTTCGCATCAGAGTATCAGCCTCTGCAGATTCGAATAGTCTGATCGCTTTGTTACGATCCTCTTCAACACCACTCTTCCACCAGAGAAGCCATCTCCAACTTCGACTCTTGCGTATAATCACATACTCGAGGTCATCCAGAACATCGAGATACTGAAGGACGTCTTCGCCAAAAGATTGAAGACTGAATGTAAAGTGACCGCAAGCTGCAGCGACTTCTTCCAAATTGGCGCGCGTTGATTCGTGGGATGAAGCCATTAGTTCGATGCGGTCGTAGAGTCCCTGCAAAGCGTCTGACCTCGCTGTGTCGAAAGTACTCAGTGAATCCATCAAGTTCCGTCGTAGGTCTTCGTCCACGTTGATCTCGTAGCTGGGAGGTTGTCCGAACTGAGGCTCGTGAAGAATTCTGCAGAGATTTTGACGTACACCTGTCATGGACATCGTTATAGACTCGTTGAATTGCTCGAATAGCTGACGCGCCGTATTTGGTGAAGTCGTCCCCGATGCTTTTGGACTGAGAGGCTTCGGATGCTTGAGCTGCTCCAGCTGAGTATTCGTCGCATTCCTTAAACCACCCAGCGCCTGAGCTAGTGTCTCCATAGATCTCGCAACAGTCCTCTCATGCTCGTAAATCTCTTCATGCCCAAGAAAGTAGTGCTCGAACTTGGCTTCTCTCATATCCTTCATCATCTGAGCATATGATTTCGCATAATGTGTCGACGCTGCTGTAAATCCATCCGATACGAGCCCCTCTTCAGATCCACTGAGGAAACTGTTTGTTATCATGTATAGCATATCTCCCAGCGGTATCGAAACTCGATTCATCGTCTCTCGCAGTGACGTGCGAGCGCTCGTTCGCCAGAGCAGTAGGTTCACAGCCGTCGTAGTCGTTATGCCCATAACAAGCATTTTGAATACCTGAAGTACCTTCTCATTGGAGAATACGTTGGACATGACGTGACTCTCTTTCGTCACGACACCGATTATCGCGAGTGCTGCGAGGGTGCTGCCAACGTTGACGAGAGGGTTCAGCATCCTTTGTTTCACCCAGCCCATGAAGCCAAACCCACCACCGATGAACACCACAACAACCAAGACATGCGATAGCGTTACCAGATGCATCGTCGATCCAAAGAAGACAGAAGTAACCATGGACAACAGCGAAATGGTCTCCGCGTAAGCAACCGCCACGACAGCAATAAGAATGGCCTCAATCATCGATCCCACCGACCTCGCAGGGTGAAAGTAAACCGTAATAGTAGCAACAACATGTTTTCCCTCCGGCTTCCCTAGAAAAGTCGCTAAAAACGGTACAAAAGTCGCAAGGCTGGCGATGGTGTAGGCAACGGTACACTTCAGCACGCCACGGCCATTCGGCGTGTTGAGCCAGAGTTGAGTGCGCGCCAGAGAGTCCGAGATGCCATTTCGAATGGTCTCGCTTAGAGGTGGCATGTCTTTTCGCAGCGGGTTGGCTACGGGTTTGTCATGGTGTTGATGATGATATGACGACAAAAAGTATGATGCCGTGGTTTCCGGGGCTGGTGCTTTGATGGGGTCATGTGATTGGTCAGATGTTGAAATTTTGGGTGGTTGGTTCTGACCTGAAAACGTCAGATTCGTTTTAGCTTCGAAACATCCACTTACTCACTCACGTTTGAGAACTCATTCTTATTTTGAGATACAGGGAAAAAGGTAGTGACATATGATCAAAACATTAAATAACCCTCTGAATCGGTTCTTTGCGCTCTGATACGACTGCCCGGTGCGTGGGTCATGATATACGTGAAACATTTCTTCTCACCAGACGAGGAAACATTTTGTCGCTCCCACGATAGCCTCCCAACTGGAAATAGTGAAACATGAAAGTGGTAAATTTATCCATAATATGTTATCTCTGAATGTTTTTGCCTAGTGCCCTCTTTTTCGCGTCTTCTCAGAATAGCTTCCGGGGGTGTTGAGTGAGAGACGGGATAAACTTCAGGGAAGTCTTATACATACATTACAACAGCCATGGTGGCAAAGAATGCCATGTTATTCGTTACATGTGTTAGCTCGCCCATAACTTCTACCTTCCCCTCGATCTCACTCGCTGAGATAGATATCAATAGGGCTTCTGAAAACTCAATAACATAAGGTTCCCACTCAAGACGAAGGGAATATGTGTTGGCTTGATACATCTCGGTGAGGTATCATAAGCTTTAATGATGAATCAATTAGGTTTCCCAACTTCCCACAAACTCAAGATGAAGGGGATATATATATACCAGCTGCGGGATCCGTTTCTAGATTATCTACATACATGAACACCATTTTATTCCTTCAGCATAGCATTCATAATGATGGCCAATTAATAAGCCGACTCTCCTGGTCGGGGAAAGAACCCCGACATTGACGTTGAAAGCGCTCTCCCATATTTTAATATTTCTCTACGAGATGAGGCTGAGGATTCTGATAGCTCCTCAGATGGGCTTTCCAAGCCAATCATCAAAGACAACGAATCAGACTTGGGCGCATGGATCTGTGTCTTGGGCTCACTACTCTTTTTAATTTCCTCCTCCGGTTCGTCTCATAACCTCGCCGTAGTGTCAAGAAACATCTGGCTGAATGATCTTCAATTTTATCATAAACTGAACTCCTTCATCAGACGCTTTGACACCATGAGGCCCCCCTCCCCCTTCAGAAATGACTAACACCAAACCCAGGTTTCATGGCATCTGTCGGCACAGTCCAGTCATATTTCAGCCTCAACCAACTAAAAGACCACTCCGTCAGTGAAATCGGTTGGATCACTGGTGTCTATCTCTTCCTCTCCATGATCCCCAATTTTCTCATTGGTTCTCTGCTCGATCGTTACGGCCCTCGAGTTTTAAGTGCAACCGGTGGTATTTTCTCAACCGTCACTTTTGTCTTGATGGCAGAGTGTAATACATACTGGCAATTCATGCTATACTTTGGTGTCTTTGGTAGTATTGGCACTGGTATTAACTGCACTGTTGCTGTTGGAGTTGTTGGAAAGTTATTTGTTCGGCGACGGGGTTTGGCTATCGGCAAGTCATGGGAGCTTCCTTTGGATCTATCTTCTTTCCACTTCTTCTTCGCTCGACCTTTGAGAGTCTTGGTTGGGCTTGGTCCATGAGGATCGTGGCTATGGTAGTTGGCTGCATGACAACTATGGGAGTCATCTGTTTTCTACCTTTCAAACGACTTGTTTCCTCCGACATAAACAAGCAAGACAAGAGTGAGAAGTCGGGGCCTGCATTTGATCTCTCAGCATGGAAGAACCCAAGCTTTGCTTTTGTGTCTTGTGGCATCTTCTTGATGGAGTTTGTCAATTCTGGCATAGGCGGTCTGCTTCCGACTATATCAACTGGTGCTGGTTTTACTGTCCAAGATGGATATATCCTTCTTGCGATCTTGGGCGGTTGCTCGTGCATCAGCCGCTTCACAATGGGCCTTTTAAGCGACCGCCTCAGCGGAATCAACTCAATGGTCGGCACGATGGTCCTGATCATCGTTTTGATGTCTACCATTTTCATCCCCTTCAGCACTACATCCGCTCTCCTGCTATACGTGTTCTCGGCACTTTGGGGTCTCTTCTCAGGGTCTTTCTACGCGCTGTCGCCAGTCACCGTTGGCAAGACATGCGAACCAAGGGACTATGCGAGATATTATGGTATGTATTCTCACCAATACTTTCCCACGGCAATACTAACAGTTAAGTAGACTCTACAAATTTTGGGGTAGGATTATCGCTACTGATCGCTAACCCTGTGAGCGGTATCATGTTAGAGAAAGTAGGTGCGCAGCCTCTGGCGTGTCTCTACCTTGGCATTGTCGTTCTTGCGGGTGTGTCATTTACGGTAGCTCGTGGACTACTGCTTAGAAGCTTCACCACTTTGAGGGCAAGGATATAGAAAGCTTTCTGTTTTGGATGTGCATTATGCAAGGTATACAAATTCTAATAGTCAGGGGACCGAGAAGGCGTTAGTACATGGGAATTAGGGAAAGTTTGCCGTTGGATAATATTTCGTAACAGAAATGAAATGGATAGAGACGTTCCTCTTGGCAACTCCATGCAACGTAGTCCCCATCCTCAGGGAGCAAGAAAACTTGTGACCCTAAACCAGGGTGCCAAAATTAACTGGTCTAAAGGTCCACTAAGATATATTAAATTTACCTAAGTCTTTTCGTCCCTTAGGATAGAGGTCCTAAGTTTTCTTGCCTCCCCTAGCCCATTGATGACCCGAAGTCGGTCGTCGGGTCGACTTCACGCCGGCTCCAGCATCTGCACCAGTAAGAACATCGTGTGTTATCTAATCGATCTGATCTCTCCCCAGCATCGTGCATTAGATCCAAGCTATTGAGCTGTTGGTGGCGTGTTCGCGGATCAATTCCGCCTTTATGATCGTAAGCTCAAAGTACCTCACTGCGATCCTATTCAATTGAGAAGCTTCTTTAAGAGTGGTTGGACTGGAAGGTCGGAGTGATGATGCTTTAATCAACTCGCAGCTTCGTGTTCATATGAGCCTGGCGGGCGTTTTTTTAAAACACAAACGGAAGTTCGGCTGTTGAGGTTAATAACTGTGGTCAGGTACAAGTTTACTAGGCTACTGCTCTGAACCGGGATGCTCCGTTGGGCTGACTGCCGGCCGACCTTGATGGGGTCTGTGCTGTCAGCTGAGATGATGACGGCTCTTCCATGACAGTGAAACTGTATATAAGCTGAGATGCTGCTGTCAATCTACATCAGAAAGCAGTGTTGGAACCCAAGTGAACATGGGTAAACAACCTCCCAGGGTGGCCGTCATCGGCCTCGGTAAGTGTTCCTGGTATCTCATTTGAGGACGACACTGACACAATTCAGGCGTCGCTGGCCTTGTCGCTGTCAAGAATCTGCTGGGAGAGGGATTCGACGTAACTGGATTTGAGCGCAGCGAATATGTCGGAGGGCTTTGGCATTATACCGAGCAAGACAGGACATCAGTCTTACCGAGTAAGCTTGCAACCTGAGGCCATACAAGCTCCGTCGCTGACATACTCTAGGTACCATCATCAACATCTCCAAAGAAAGGGTACATACTATATCTCGTTCACGTTGTATCTTCTCATCAGTGCTTACCATCTGTAGGGCGCCTTCACAGACTTCCCATACCCAGACTCTACACCGAGCCATTGTCCATCTGCAAAAGTGGAGGAGTATCTTGAGTCTTACGTAGACCATTTTAACTTTCGCGACAAGCTTCGACTGGGTGTATCAGTTGAGAAAATACGACGCGATAACGAAGACAATCGCTGGGTTGTAGACCTCCAAGGCTCTGGGCCTGAGTATTTCGACAAGGTGATTATAGCGACGGGCACCAACAATCGTCCTCATATTCCCAAGGTCGAGGGCATGGGTCAATTTGAAGGCGAGGTTCTGCATTCGCGGGCCTTCAAAAGGTGTGTCTCTATGGTCTCTGTTGGTTCGCAGGTTGACTGACGATGGTGAAAGACCAGAACTCTTCGAGGGCAAACGCGTGCTGGTCGTAGGCGTCTCTAATACGGGCGCAGATACCGCAGCGGCTCTTTGCGGGCATGCCGAAAAAGTCTGGATATCTCACAGCCATGGTGTTATAGTGGTGAGTTGCCAATGGTTAATTGACCAAGTCGCTATGCTCATTGTCGCAGATCCCACGAAAACGCGACGGCATCCCATTTGATCACACCATCACAGCGCGCACAATGGCCTTGATGGGGATGTTTGAGAACGCATTTCCTCGTCTGTACGAAATCATCTTCAATGCGATATGCAAGAAGATGCAAGACAACGCGTTCAAGATGAGGCCCGAATGGGGTCTTTCTCCTGCGGATTCGGTCTTGCATACTCTGCCCGTAGTGTCGGATAGTCTCGTTCCTCTGCTTGAATCGGGCGATATCGCCTCGGTCCCGAAGATTAAGCGCGTAACAGGACCAAGGGAAATTGAGCTCACTGGCGGAACGCGTCTTGCTGTTGACACGATCATCTGGTGTACCGGATACAAGGGAGATTTCAGCCTGGTCGACTCGAGCGTTGATCCCACGCGTAACACAACGCCAAAATGGGCAGAAGCAATCGGATCTCGTGGAAAACCACTTCCTCGTCTCTACCAAAACGTGTTTTCGCTCGATTACCCAGACTCGCTGGCCTTCATGGGCAATCTCCTCCTCGCAACAAGTGCATTCCCTATCAGTGATCTCTGCACCATGGCAATCGCTCAAATCTGGAAAGGAAGCTCTCCTCTCCCATCAATTGACGAAATGAACCGCGCCACGGACAAACAGCACGAGTTAATCTGTAAGCTCGCTAACGAAGGTAGCGTGGCGCCTGGGTGGTTGCGACAAGCTGACTGGCTTGCATGGGCTGACAAGGCAGCTGGGACGCAGGTGTATGAGCATCTTGGGTGGGGGTTGAAAGGCTGGAAATTATGGTGGAATGATCGTGCTTTGTATAAGATGTTGATGGATGGGATCTTTACGCCGTTTGTGTGGAGGGTGTTTGATGGGGAGGGCAAGAGGAAGAAATGGGATGGGGCGAGGGAGGCGATTGAGAAGGTCAATGCTGAGTTGGCGGCTGCAAAGGCGAGGAATAAGAACAAGACTCAGTAGACGAAACAATCACGGCATGTTTTGCGCGTTTGATGGGTTGAATTGTTGCGTACTTGCGATTGAAGCTAGACGAACAGGGCGGGGGGAAGCCAAGAGGCTAAGATCTGACGAGATAATTTAAGCATAATCGTGGAGATCATCAATGTCCGTTAACATTGGTTGTCATACGGACCGGGCGATGAATGGTTCCGTGTGCTGCTGCATTTGTCATGACCTTGCCTTTGTTAGACCGTCTTGGCGAAAAGCTGTGAATATCCAACACGGAAGCCATCGGTCGGAGGTTGAAGATAATCGTCCTCGTTGAACCGATTCCGTGCAGCAGCATGGTCGCATCTTACTCAGATATGGAACGAGGCTAAGCCGAAAAACGTTATGCTAACGTTACGCTTGATGTTATGGTCGCAGGTCATCCTGCACGCCTTACTCTGCATGATGCGACGTAGGGTGAAGCTTTAGCATAAATGACAGAGTAAGCCACGATCAATTAAGCATCTCATTCACACTAGTTCTACCGTACAACAAGCATCGAACTGTCATCTGCGTTTCAAGGCATTCTGCAAACATGTCTCAACTCAAGAGTTTCACTTACGAAGGCGCTGGCGAGTTTCTCACCAACTTTCTCCATTACGCGCAGGCTGTCCGTGTTGGTGACCAACTCCAGCTCAGTGGCCAGGGTAATTCGCCAGCTCCCCCCATTTCTCACCCACAAACACTAACATAGAGTCCCAGGCGGTTGTTTCATCAAAGACGGCGAGCTCGTTTTCGCAGAGACCCAGCTCGATCAAATTGACCTGGCTTTCGAGAATGTTGATAAGGCGCTGAAGGCTGCTGGTGGAAAGGGCTGGGAGCAGGTCTTCAGAGTGAACTCGTACCACACCGAAATCACACCTGAAGTTGGACACAGAATGGCTGAGAATTACAAGAAGTGGATGCCTAACCACAAGGTCATTTGGACGCAGATTGGAGTCAAACAACTTGGTGCTCCGACCATGCAGTGTGAGATTGAAGTGTCAGCTTATGACCCAGACGGGGCAAACAAGGCATAAGCAGCAAGCGATGGACAAACACAAGCCTACGCCAATAAGAAAACAAATTTCTGGTCAAACCCCAAAACGCAGCATCTAGACAAATTATATTCATCGCTGATCAAAGGAATAAAAGCCTTTTTCTGCCATCGCCTTCTTTCGCCTTTCTCTACCTTAGGGTAGCACGAAATCAATGACGCAGCATGCTGACTAACGACTCCGAGATCGCCTCTGCCTCATTTAGGTTTAGTGCGGGTCAATTCGCGAAAGAAGGTTCTTTTTTTCTTTCGCGACATCATCGTTTCATCCACCGCAAAAAGAACATCTGCATTCACAAACACCCACAATGCCTCCGCGCAACAATAGGCCGCGCAACTCGCGTCCCGATACGCGCCCAAGAAATGACCGTCCTCTCCGTCCCGATGCCGATAGCTATCGACCTGGCGACAGGTACGACTTGCCTCCTCGACCGCCCCGCGATAATTATGGCCAGTCAGATTCATACCGTCCGCGCGTGCCACAGGGTGACTTTACCTTTCGTGTAGATAAGCCGGCTGGTATGCCTGATTTTCCGAGCGATTATCGTGGGCCGTCTGATAGAAGAGGGCCGCGTCGTGATGGTGGTCGTGGTGGCCGAGGTCGGGGTAAAGGAGGAAGACGATGGCAACCACCGCCTCATCCGTCTGAACGCGCTTTGGTGTCTGGAGCGACTGCGAATATGCCTGAAGAAAGACTCGGAGAAGAAGGTGCTGCCAAGTTCCGTGATGTTGACCAGCTTTCGGACGATGATGAGCTTGAAATGGACATTTCTTCATCTTCTGACACAGAAGGCCCTTCCAAGAAACGTGCCAAAACTGGAGACGATGGATCTGGCGATGCTGCACCTAAGTGGTCAAATCCCGATCCCTACACTGCTCTCCCATGTCCTGATGAGAGTACCCGCAAGAAGCGGGATATGGTTAAGCTGATCCGAAAGGCGCGTGTGGAAGACCAGTCGGAAAAGTTGGCTGCTTCAACCGAAGCCGAAGACTTTATCTCGTTTGACCTGACTGAAGATGAAGAGAGCAGTGAAGAAGAAGAGGAAGCACCACCGCCTCCCCCGCGTGAACCCCCTCCGCCACCGCCTCCGAACGCGCCCTCTGGACCCAGAGCCGATACTGCGCGTCTCCCCGAGAAGCCGCTGGCGCCTGTCAATGGAACTTTGGATACATCGCGAAGAAATGATCCTCTTGGATCTCGCAAGCGAACTGCCGACGATGAGATCAAGCCTCCCGACTACGGACAGTTGAAGAAGGCTACCACGAAGCCTGCGAAGGGCGCTCTTTTGCCCAGTTGGCAACCGAAGGCAACAGAGGACCCCTGCCCTTGGGACACTGTTGATCATTCTGCCACCATGAACATGCCATTCCGGTAAATTTGCACCACCCTTTCTATCAACTCTTGGTCGTCATGGATTGGCATCGTCGGCCAAGCTTTCTCTCCGTTCCTGTACTCAGACTGACGTATGTAGACTACACAAGGAGATTATCGACTTCTACGAATATGTTAGACCTCGCGATTTTGAACAGCGAATCCGCGACAACCTCGTCGAGAACCTCCGAAAGGCGATGCGACGCGATGGAAGGAACTTTGCGAGCGCTTCTGTCCACCCCTTTGGTTCCTTCATGTCCGGTCTCTACCTCCCCACCGCAGACATGGATCTGGTCGTCTGCTCAGCAAGCTTCATGCGAGGCGGTCCTCCAACATACCTGTCGGCAAAGAGCTGGCTGTACAAGTTCCAGAAGTTCCTCACCAGTCAACACGTGGCTGACCAACACTCTATCGAGGTTATTGCCCACGCTAGAGTTCCGTTGGTCAAATACGTTGACAAGCAAACTGGTCTCAAGGTTGACGTGTCGTTTGAGAACTTGGGTGGTGTCAACGCTGTCGACACTTTCCTTGAATGGAAGGCCCAATATCCTGCCATGCCTATCCTTGTGACTGTGATCAAACATTTCCTACTTATGCGTGGTTTGAATGAACCTGTAAACGGAGGAATTGGTGGTTTCACAGTGATTTGCTTGGTTGTCAGCATGTTGCAGCTTATGCCACAGGTACAAAGTCGAAACCTCATTCCCGAGCATCATCTCGGCGAGATGCTTCTCGAGTTCTTCCACCTCTACGGGCGCGAGTTCCGCCACGACACCAACGCCATCTCCATGACGAGACCAATTGGGTACATTCGAAAGGTATGTCTTGCCGTCCAATTTCGTCGTTCTTTACTAACACTCCTAGTCCGAGGTCCGAAGCCTCACGTACAAGAACTACGATCGTCTCTCCATCATTGACCCCAACAACTCAGCCAACGACATCTCCGGCGGCTCATCGAACGCGGTAGCGATCCTCGACCGTTTCAAAGGCGCGTTCCATCTCTTACGTGACAGGATGGACGAAATTGCCCGTGATCCCAACAAGGGCAACATTCTTGAAGTCATTCTCAAAGGCGACTACTCGTCTTTCAGAATGCAGCGAGATTTCCTCCGCCACGTACATGAGAAACATATCGGACCTTGTTCTTCCTGATTAATCCCATATTGATACCCCATCGGTTGTGCATATTATTTTGATGCTGGAGTTTTTACTTTTGCCGGTTATGGATATTTAGATGGGAGGTTCCTGGCGTGGAAGACGTGCATTTTCCTGTTATTCCCTTGCATGTGTATAGTAACGCCGTGATGACATGGAGGGAACCCGGGGTTTCGCTTTTATGGTACTGGCGCAGATTACACACCCACTGGAGGCGCTCACGCATCGGCCTAGTGGCCTAGAATTGGACGACGATTTATCACCGCTCGAACTTGACTACTAACATTGATGCAGTGACATGGCTCTACACTGACGATACTTGCAGATTTGATTTTTGAAAGAGTGCGGAATGCGTTCGACGTCTTTTCTTCGGTTTATAGCTGTTGAAAAACTCGTTGTTTTTTTGGGCAACACTTTTTCTCACTGCTTCTCTGCTATATGCAGGGCTGTGGAGAGGATTGAGCGATGATGACGCGGTTCAGATTGAGATCTAGTGGTCTGATCTGGTGAACGTGAAAGTGCTGAAGGAGACTGGGCGAGGCCGTCCAGTATGTCGCTGCAGGCCGAGGAGGTGCAGTATTGGGACATCGCCAATTGGGCTTAAGGGCCAAGGCACACCAGAGAGCAAGCAAAACGTCTGACTTGAGATATACCTAATTTATTTAATTATTTGGTGATAGATCGCTTGAGTTTTCGTGCCCCCCCCCCCCAAGCTCAGTAGATCTCAGATGCAGATCCATGCTGTAGTTTAATTAACCGTCATGAAACTATCGACAGTGGCGTCGTCTTAGCCTCAGACTATTGACTCTAGCTCAGGGCATCAACGTTCTTAAATATGGAAGGCCAAATCGACATTTGTGCCAAAATTCAACTTAAGGGATTTTTTTTCATTACATCTACCCCAACGTAGCACTAGAGGCCCCATTAAGCTTCTAAGCAATAGATTATTATTATATTAGATATTATTACTATAATGCAGTACTAAAATAAGGAGGGCAATAGCCCTATCCTATATATACTTCTATAGCCTTATATAGGCTTATTCAGTCTTATAGTACCTTATCCTTTATTTCCTCCTATAGCTTATACTGAATTTTGCCTTAAAACTGGCTAGAGCCATAATGAACTCTATATAGAGCTAAAGGTCCTTAGAGATACTACTTTTTGCCCCTTTTGCCAATAATCACTAGCTGAGGTTATTAAGGTTATTGACCTTACTGCTAATAGCCCTCTATAGCCCAGTTTAATAACAATTTAAACTAAATAAATATAATTAATATCTATCTCTTTGAGTGGCACAAGCCGTCCACGGTGTCACTCGCCCCACTTTGCTGACTAACCCCGCTAGTACCTGCGGGATACGTGAAGTTCTCGTCAGACAGCTAGATGATTTTTTACCACCAAATTCATCAAAATCCTCACACAAATGATCCCTAGCCTGTCATAATTAAAACAATGAGCTCTTCAAAGATACAAGA
>NJCR01000200.1:0-21228 GCA_002234235.1 Fusarium hostae | reverse complement strand
TATTAGGTTGTTGAGAAATATCTGATTGAATAGTGATAGTGTAGGTTGAGGGATTTTTGGAGCACTCGCTTGTCTGGAGTACTCGCTTATCATGCACGTTATAACTCTAATTAATCTTAATTATAATAGCTTCTTGTTAAGAATCTCCTCCCTTCCCCATACCCTGCAAGCCTCGGTTTATTTTAATCGGCTACCAATCAAGTCCGGGGTAATAAGACTAACTTCCCTTCCCCACACCCCACAAGCCTCGGTTGATTTCACTTGGCTACTAATTAAGTCTGGGGTATATAGCCCATCTATCTCCTCTTTATTTTCTTCTCTATTAATCTTCCACATACTCACATACACACATTCTAAATCACTCATTATGTCAGGCCCCGGTGTTGGTTTTGAGTACCCGCCTGTTAAGGTTACGTGGCTGCAGCGCGATGTCCTACTTTTCGCCAACACCATTGGCGCTACTGCTGATGAGCTACACTTCCTCTATGTCCGTCGCGATCCTGCCCAGAAACACTGAGCTTGTACTGACAAGACACAGGAGTTCCATCCTAAATTCGCCGTCTTCCCTACTTACCCCGTCATCCTTCGTAAGTCCTGCTACTTCAGCCTATCCCTAGCCCCAATCATTGACCCCTCACAGCCTTCAAGAAGGATTCCCAGGAAGTAGTCAACTACTACAAGGATAGCAAAGCTGTTCAGATCCCCGATGTCCCCAAACTAGACTACACGCGCGTTGTTGATGGCCAGCGAAAGATCCAATTTCTCAAACCCCTCCCGACCACCTCTGCCGGCCGCGATTTCGAAACCCGTCAGAAGGTCATCGGCGTCTACGACAAGGGTCGCCCCGGCACTGTCCTCGAGACGCAGACTGACCTTGTCGACGCCGAGTCTGGCGAGGTGCACACCCGCGTCATCAGCAGCGGCTTCTTCATCGGCCAGGGCAACTGGGGGGGCCCCAAGGGTCCTGCTACGGAGAACTACCCTCCGCCGAAAGACAAGGCCCCTGATGCTACGATCGAGGTCCAGACCAGCGCCGAGTCGGCGCTGCTGTACAGGTTGAATGGTGACTATAACCCGCTGCATGCTGACCCTGAGCCCGGGCAGAAGATGGGTTTCGGAGGGACAATTATGCATGGGCTGTACTCGTGGAACTCGACGGCTCATTCACTGTTGAAGGAGCTTGGTGGTGGGGATCCTGCAAACATTAAGGAGTACCAAGCGAGGTTTGCCAGTCCTGTGAGGCCGGGCGACAAGCTGGTTACGCATGCATGGGTTACGGGGGTCAACCAGGAAGGTTGGGCCGAGGTGAGATTTGTTACGCAGGTCGCCGGTGGCAAGGTTGTTTTAAGTAATGGATTGGCTTTGATGAAGGTTACGAGCCAGGGTAAGAGTAAGTTGTAAACTGCTTCTCTTAATAGAGATATCTATGTATACCGATCCATGAACTGCAATCTTTTACTGCAATGCGCCGATAGAATACTGGTGAGCCTTCTCAGACCACGCGCTCTTCTTTTGTTGCCGGTGCTTCGGCCTACATGGCGTTCACAACCAAGGCTGACAACCAGGTGATAGAGTCAGCTAAGCCCTCCTTGTGTTGTCTTTATTAGGCGAGACTATTCTTTTTCGTATTTAAACATATGAACAGCGAACGTCCCTATCTACAATTATTAAGTCCTGGATTAATCTGTTCTTGCCCACTAAGTTATCTGTGCTGATTTAAGCTCTCTAAGTTATCTGTAAACCTCTAGAAGGATAACCATCCAGAAACAAGGACGACAGAGGTGCATTATAAGGTGGCACCATGGCTTCACCATTGCAATCACTAGAGCAAGAAGCTCAGAGGAGATTGGTCATCCAGAATAGAAGATAGATCGTAGTCTGTAAGACGGAATGTTGCCTCGTCCATCCCCATAGTCCATGTACCAAGGTTGTTATACATGCTATCCGGCTCCAATTCCGGTTGCTCGATATCGACGTTTGCCTCAGAGTCTTCAAGCACCTCGGGATCTATGTTGTGTCACGAGACCTATCTCCTGATCTTGAGCTTGAGCGTGGAATATTCCTAAAGGCCGTAGCATATGGGAGGCTTTGAGAATGCTGTACTTTCTTAATGCCTGATCCCTTTTGAGGATGGGCCCTGCCATTTCTAGAGGGTCCAGTTCTAATATATCCATAAATACCAAAGACTCACCCCCTTACATGGGATACAAGATCCATCATGTCGTGATCTAGTATTACTAATAAAACTGATGCCATAAATTCGAACAAGATTCATGGTCCAGCACCACTCTGCCTCAAGTGTAGGCTCAATAGATTTATTTCTGGAAATCCATTTCTTTGGCGGAGTACGATATAAGCAAACCGGTAGGATTTGTTGTTCACAGTTAAGAGCTGTACTTGAAAGCTTCTAATTACTGGACGTTACCCTGATTAGTCGGGCTATGTTACTCCGCTTGCTGATCATCCATTACCCCGGTCATTAGACCTAGTCCGCTCTGGCATACTATACCCGGACCTCCTGCATATCTGATAAGTACTTCCGAGAAACTCAAAAGCGTATGATCTGTTCCGAGGACAATGGGATAACGAGCCGAACAAGACGCGCGAAATTTGGCCAGGCTCACAAGTCACCATGCAATGAAGACGGAAGATTTTGAGGCCCATCTTGTGTGGGCACGGCAGCATCCAGTGCATGTGACAGTAAGTCACGGCCAGGAGGAGTGGTGAGATAATACACGAGCTTCTACAGGCGACGGCAGTTGAGTTGTAAGCCTAAGAACGGCGCAAGATATATGCAGTGTGACATGTGAAAGACACGTCGTAATGCTGCCATGCAATGTAATGCTATCTGTACGTCACCCCTCCGTCCCCATCAACAAGCATCTAATCCCACTCAAGCTCGCCCATTCGTGAATGACGCCCGTTTTGACTACCGAGATATCCAATGACTTCCTCGGCTGTCGTTGCAATCCTCAGAATATCAACATCCTCTGTGCCAACAAACCCTGCCTGCGCCGCTTGATCGACCTAATCTAGCAAGCCCTTGTAGAACCCGCACACGTCAAAGACACAGATACCGCACTGGTGTATACCGAGCTGGTACCAAGTCGTTGTTTCAAGTAGTTCCTCCAAAGTGCCATATCCGCCGCTAAGAGCAACAAAGCCGCTCCCGGGGGCCCCGCCAATGACCGCGTCGATCATGAGTCTCTTGCGTGTATGCATGTCCTTCACAACGGTCCGGTTCCCGAACTTGAACGGATCTGCACTTGCCTTTGTGAATTTCTCTTCGTACTTTGCGAGCGCGACGGGAATGATGCCCTGGACGGCACTTGGGCCCGAGAGTTGCACGAGAGTGCTTGCAATGGCGCCCATAATCCCAGTTGTTCCGCCGCCGTGCCCACCACACGTCGATCAGTGACACAATCCAATCCACCTTTTCCCTGCTGGTGCAGAGCAAAAGCAAGCTTTTTAGCTGCATCGATGTGTTTCGGATCATTCCCCGGCGAAGATCCGCCACTGGTGAAGGTCAGCTTAATCTCAACGATTCGAGAAGAAGGAGTTCTACAATAGACCAACGACTCAAGACTTGAAGCTGGAGTTCAATGTGCCGTTGGCAGTGACTTTGATCGTTCGCAAGCTGTAGCAAAGCTCATTGAGCATTGAGATAGCAGGTATCTCGACATCTGACATCCACGAAGCCTTATTAGTGACAGGGAGGCTCATGCATACTACGCCCGCTTGGTGCAGGAAAGGGTTCAGGATTGAGCGTATCCATTCAAGTTGATGGAAGCCGTACTGCAAGGTGTTGGCGTTCATGAGGGCGAGACCCCTCTGAAATGAGGACTGGCAGGTGCTGCATGACGTGTCTGCTTCAAGATAAGGATAGAGCTCTTAGTACCCGATGGCCCTCCATATGCCTTTATGGAAGCATGCATTATCATGAAGCAAACTCTGGTGAAGAACTCTTAGCTCCTCAAGCTCAGCTAGGTGACCTCTCTCGAGCATCTCGCTGGTTCTAGCTTAGATGAACTGCCAGTATGTAGACTGACGGGGAATCAAAGTTGCTGCAATGAACCGATACTGCCGCTTAAGTGCTTCATGCAGCAGAGGGATCGTCAGTGACGTTAAACCGCCAACAAGAATAGGGACTTTCCCTCAGTTTGTGATTTCATCCATCATATCTGCAGCCATAGCTACAAAGCCATGGGGATCCTCATCAGCCTCAAGGTAATCAATCAGGTGATAAGGAACATCAGCTATCTTTTGAGCAGTGGGCTTGACAGTAAGAATGCTTCCCGCCTTGTAACACTGTAGACTGTCGACGGAGATAACCTCGCTCGGAAAGGTTTTCGCAATGGCAACGCCCAGCGTAGTAGAAAATGTCAAGGTTTCAATTGATGAGTCGGAGCTCAAGGTCTTAGTTGTGCCTGAACCAAGCTAGGTCAGCATCGAAGAGTTGTCATGTATGTACCTTATAAGAAACACTAATAGCGAGTCAAATTGAAGCAAGATGCCTGCGAGACTTGGTTTGACTAATAGCACAATAGAAGGTAATCCAGCTGCTTTACAAATACCATCACATTGACTCAACCAACCCTATCCAGCCTCGGCCCAAGATAAGCACATAACTCACGAATCAAGTATCCCCCTATCATTCCGCATTGTACGAGTAAGGGCCCCAGCTGGGCACACCATTCTTGGTCTTCGGAGACCCAATAGGCTTGAGTGTCATTTTGTCACCTTGACAGGTATACGTGGCCTTGCCGTTGGAGAAATAACCTCCGCCAGGTGCAAGATCAAATTTGGTGTCGACGCCCAGTGACGGCACCTTGGCCTCGGCAGTCCCCGTCCCCTTGGTGAAGGAAAGGCATAATGTCCCGGAACCGTCGCCTCCAGAAGCCGTGGAGACCACTCCAGTCGCTTTCCCGTTAACGACAACGCTGACCGGTGTGTCCCTGTCCAGCAGCATCTGAACATACGCGACGGTGAAGCCGTCATACGTAAACGTGGCCTGTTTGCCGTGGAATTCGAGTTTGGCGGTTCCGCTGACCCGCACATCCTTGACGGTAACTTGTGGGATGGCTGTTAGAATGTCCTCCATGAATTTCTGAGTAGTCGGGATATCAAGACTCCAAGACTTTTTCAAGCATGGGTCCATCGGAATCTTCGAGCCCCTGCAAGAGCCTTTGGCTGTCGGCGCTGGACGAGGACGTCGAGTCGGGCGAGGACGCTTGACAGTGGTTGTTGAGCACTCTTTCTTACCGGCCCCTTTTCCAGAGCGCCTCTTGCAGCATTCCTCATCTTCGTATTGCTGGACGAAGCTGATCTCAACCTTGTTTGTGTCTTTGTCCTCGGTCGAGGTGAAGAGTATAAAAACCGCTACTGGGCTCGAGGCACAAGGAATAGTGACGACACCTTCTGATCCACCGCCTGATGCATCGCCAGGGAATGCATTCCAAGTGTTTGGATCCACAAGCCTCCATGCCAGTCGCTGGTTCCCTGTGGTGGACGCATAGAGCTTGATATTCTGGCCTGGATCGAAGGACGTTGAGAACTCCCTTATGGTAAACGGGGAGGTTTCCAAGACGGCAGTTCCCTCGGTGGCATCCTCGTCGACAGACCATATGATACCAATCTCGTCAGGAGTGTTAATTCTCGGGACATATCCACCACCTGAATCTACGATAGAACCAATGGTGAAGGATTTGGCAAATTCGAAAAAGTCGTCTGCCAATGTGGCATAAGCGGCGAGGCGGGCCCGCTCTTCGTTTTCGCTGGTTGTAAAAACAGTTGACGTGACAAACTGCTGGATGTAGGTCAGGTCGTGCGAGGGCTCGAGAGACTGGAACCATATGTTGGCGTTGTACTTATTCCTCCAGATGGGGACCCCTGGATCGTAATATGCGGCAGCGCTCCACTCGGCATTTACTCGAGGGAACACGAGGTTGCTAAAATAGTCGGCCGACGACTCCACAACCCACCGTGACGGGCCATTAGGAGGGGTCCGTCCTCCGTTGAACTCTTGCTGGACGCAGTGGTAGATCTCGTGGGCAACACTCTGCATGGCCTTCGGATCCATCTTGAGAGCCTGTTCCGCGCCCCAAAACTCAAAGCTTCGGATCTGGCAGGGGCTATTTGGTATGGGAAACGACGCATCGAGAGCATCGGAGCTCGGAGCAGCCCCGAGGATGATGACGAGGTCCGGGACCGTTGCGAAATTCCCATAGTAGGCAACACTCTCGGTGATGGCTTCGTGCAGCAGGGAATCGACGAGCTTGGCACTGGTGCTCCAGTCCTCGGTGTAGATGACGCTGACTTTTGTGTTTCCAATGGTCTTGGGGTAGCCCTCTAGCATTTTACATTGGCCGCCGACGGTGAAGCGATCTCCAGGTTTTACACCTGGCCAGAACTTGGCACAGCTGAAAGCACCCTCCTGGGCCAACGCAAACTGGATAGTCGCGCCGAGCAGAAGAAGTGCATTCCACATTGTAGATGAGTTAAAAGGCAATATGATGCGGATGGTGTGTTTGCAAGTTTGTACATAGCAGCGATGGCAAAACATTTCGCATCCTTTTATCATACAGCAAGAGACCTACTTAGGAGGAGCAGCCCCGATTTTCAACGGAGCCACCACCTCACAGGCTGTTGGTACTGTTTCTTGATGGTTACCACACTATTTACGATAAAACATCCTTTCAGCAGCACTTTGTAAATGGGTCAAAGGTCTGTTAAAGAATAGGGTCTTTCCTGTGGGTAGTAAGAAAATTGAGGACATCGGCTAAGTTGTGCCGAAGCGAAAGCCATCAAGCCTCTGATGTCACGACTAGAGGATGCTATAGCTCGTTGCAACCCTCTGGGCAGTGGCTTGTAATAAACCCCTGTCCATTGAAACATGGAGCCAATCTCCAACTGTGAGAATAATGGTGAATTATGAGCTGAAATTCATCTCCTGATAATTACGGAGCGTAACAACCGTTCCGTAACGGAGATGGTAGTACGAAAATAAACATGCTTTACCGTTATTCATAAAATATTTAACATAAGTATATCTCTTACTTATAAAAGCTTTTTCAATTATTAAGAATTTATAACCAATAATATAAAATTCAAGACCTATTCAGCATTGACCATAAGGGAGGCAAGCAAGCTGCTTTCTCTCTGATTCCCTATGAGTTTAGCGAGGGGCAATCAGCCATTTTGGGCGACAGGAGGGTTTTGGAATGCATGACTGAGCTGGCAAAATGCATCGTCGGGAATGACCTAGTCGATGTCCTCGCACTTCAACTTATCAAAAGCGATGTTCTTTCTGCTGGTCCAATTGGAGCTTGAGGCGGAAGGCTTTGGTACCATCACGCTTCCACAGTCCATGCAGAAGATCAGAATGCTTTTGCTGGTGAGCTGGACAACTATGACACGTACTCTCAAAGAGATGTTGGTACATACTGGCTGAGTAGTGTGCCTTCGCGTTGTTGCTGACATGATATACGCACACGTGACTCCTAATACTAAATGATAGAAATTAGGCATCAAATGTTTAAAAATTCATAAGTTTTGTCATATCTTTCAGCAAACGTACCAAGATGGACATCACCAAATACGCAGCCAGGCCGGAGAGCTACGACAATCTATCAGAGTTCCAAATTACTAACTTCTTTGCCAACGCTTCCATCACGAGAGCTCAATGCGACCACTTTGCTGCCCAACTGCTCGATGATCCTGTTTATGCTACACCAGTTCAAGGAGGGAATAGCTATACTGTCGAAAGTAAGAAGGCACCAAAGGTAGTACAGTTTCGGTCCTCGCAACTTGATATGGCAAAACTTGAGCTTGCTTAGCAAGTGTGCGCCAACTTCGTGCCTCAAGGTGTATACCAGAAGATTTATGTGCGACACTTACCTAAATAGGATGTGACGAAACACAAACGTAAACTTTAGTATGCTTCATATGAATTAAGTATCTTTCTTCTGGTAATGGAATCATTTTGCGAGGCAGTCATCACAATAAAGTCTGCTCAAGGGTAAGTCACTATAAAGATAAGATAACAATGGCTTAAGCTGAGACCATTTTCGGTAAATGTGGAGTGTTAATTCCGAATCAGGCGGAGTAGAGTGATGAAATATGCACCACTCGACGTAACTGGTACGCACCAGCTTACCAGGATCGGAGATACTTCAACTCGCACTTGCTCTTGTCAGCGCTAACAAACAGTCCGATTATTGAGGAGGCAAAAACTCCGTCTTGATTGGAACGTTTTTTGTTGAGCGTTACCTAGCGACCTGGTATTATAACAATCTGACATATTCCCCAGATTCAATCTCATTTCATTCTTCTTTTCTGCTTCCAGCTGGTTCTATTTGGTACTGGGAATCGAACATGGAGTCTTTCAAAGTTATTGTCGTTGGTGCTGGGCCAGTTGGCATGGTCCTGGCTCACGCGCTTCAAGTCTCTGGCATCGACTACGTCCTCGTCGAACAGCGCTCCCAAATCCCTCCTGATCCTGCTTATGGCTTATTCTTATGGCCTCATATTATGCGGATATTCCACCAACTAGGCCTTCTCGAAGCTGTGGAAGCTGTGGCGCAGCCTATGGTTGAAGCAGTTCACAGATCAATTGACGGCAGTGTTATTCATCGCTCAAGAGGGTTTGAAGAACTTGGCACATTGTGAGTACAAACTTGTTCGCTCCTAAATGTTCTACTGACTGTCGCAAGATTCGGATATCCTATGGCCAACTTCAATAGAGCTGATTTCGCCTTGGCATTGATGAGGGAGCTTGAAAACAAGGACCAACGCGTCAAGACAAACAAGCGCCTTACTAACGTTATACATCGCGACAACGGCGTAACAGTCGAATTCGCAGACGGAACCACAGAAGATGGATCGATCGTCATCGGCTGCGACGGCGTCTGGAGTAGTGTCCGCGATCAAATGAAAGCTAAGGCACCGAAAGGTCTTTTCGACGAGAACCCCAACCCATTTCAAGCCCCTCACGCCGGTGTATTCGCCAAAGCTCTCAGCCCCAAAGAACTAGAGCATGGAAGAAGTATCAATGTTTACCAAGATGGCTCTCACGTTCAGGTCTTTACTGGTCTGAAAGAGGCGCAGATTATCGTGTACCATCGCATTCCAACTGCGAGAACAAAAACGTTCTTTGGGCAGAATGATGCTGAAGAGGCGGCTAAGCCTTGGATGGATGTTCCGATCGGAGAGGGAATTACGTTTGGGGATTTATGGAGGAATAAGATTGCTGGAGGTAGTGCGAACTTTGATGAGGGAGTACTTCAGTGGTGGCATTGGGGACGTATGGTTCTGGTTGGAGATGCTGCTCACAAGGTTAGTGACATACCATGTTGACTGACTATACTAACATCGTACAGATGAACCCCATCAGAGGTGCAGGAGCATGCTGCGGCATCGAAGACGCTATCGCCTTAGTAAATGGCCTTAGCCGGTTGCTTCACTCCGACCCTAACCCATCAGACCGCGATATTCGTCAGGCCTTCCTGACATATCAGTATGAGCGAGAGGCTGGTGCAAAGTTATGGAATCATATCTCTGCACTCAACCTGGAGCTCTGTATCGGCGCTAATCAGCCCGCACTGAAAGCGCAAGGCATTGCTGATTACAGAACCATTCCTTTGGTCGCTGACGGACCGATCCTGCAAAATATTCCGTTTCCTGATGAGAAGAGGGGGTTTGTGCCGTGGACTAAGAAGACTCGCAAGTTTAATGATAAGGCAAAAGCACGTCTTTAATTTGTTCAACCTTTAATTCGTCGAGGTTGAACATGCACGCAAAATTGCATTGGTTAGAAAGTAGAGTGGATATATAGAGTCATTCAGCTTGAGAAAGCTACCATTGTAGTGGTTCCAACAAGTTTACTACGTGGCTAAAGTGGGTTCAGCGAGGCTGAAGATATATTATATTGAGAAACTGGAGAGACGCGTCGCAGTCTACAGTAGATAATTGCTATTACATCAACAACTATAATTATATTCCTACCGATGATAAAACACCATGCAGCTCTTTGTGGCTTGAAAGCTCTCGATTGACTGGCCCATGTCAGCCTCACGCCCAGTCCAAGTAAGGAGTCATTCTTGGCACTCAGGCTGGCGGCAAAGTAATGAAATTCGACCAATCCAAGTTGAAAATGGGTCCAGCCACAAAGAGCTGAAAATGCGACTGGGAGATGATCAGCACGACTTGATGAGCGGAAGAGAATACAAAACTCTGCCAAGCCAAGACCTGAATCTTGTAATAAACACCGAGCTCCTTCACCATGATCTCTTTTAGTCCTCGCGTGCTGATGCTCAGTGCCATGTTATCAGCCACAGTCCTGGCACAATCCAACAGCACTGCAGTCAATACCACAATGGTAGGATGGGTATCACCCGCACCGCGGCGAAGCACCTGGAGCATTATCTGGAGCTGTCTATCCATCTTCATCGTCTGTTCCTGGAAATGCGTACATCTCAACATCCCAACCCATGAAGAGATCAAGGGTGAATGGCATACGATGCAGATCTGCAAAGGTATTCCCGATATTTCGTTCTGGCCTAAAGCACCTCTGCGCCGAAAATGGAGACGCAAGGTTCTGTGGATGACGTTTATTGCGGTTGCTCCTGAGTTTGGAGTCGCTATGGCTGCGATGCAGTACATGGAGGCGCGGCGACAATTGGCTTCTTTTAGAAGAGCTTCTCCTGGTGAGATGTTAGTTGTCGGTTAAGGATTGGAAAGTTCTATCTGACAATGGTTAGTGCACAGAAGTATACAATGGCGCACGCATTTTATGTTCAAATGGGAGGTGTTGTCATTTACGATGCCCCACTTGAGCAGCCTCTTACGGAGGAAGAGTCCGCTACGAGCGTTCAGTCACATGAACGGATGAGTACAGCTTCTAGAGTGTCTGAAGATTTGGTAGCGAGTCATGGTGAGACCTGGCAGATCAAAATGGCCCAATCTCTATGTAGGTTCCCTGGTTTCAAACGCTGTCAAGTCAACCACAGCAGATCCAACGTCTGACGTTCTCATAGCAAATATCCCACCTGACTGTTTGATCTTCACGGATATGATACCGTACAAAGCCATGAAGCCACCTGCAAAAACCTCTGTCAGAACGCCAAGCCTCGCCAAGATCTGGGCAAATCACCACCAAGAAATGCCCAGGAAGGAATCGTACTGACCCAAGACTCCCAACACGATGTTGAGCTCACTGAGGTTGAGGACCGGCATTTTGGCGTCAAGGATGTATGCAGAATCACGCAACTAAATGTTTGGGATTCAGAAGTATATAGTCTTCAGGTTTGCCGATCCGCTGGTTCAATTCTTCTCTGGAGCATGAAATGAGAAGACGTTGGTGATGGTGCTGTAGGCTTGAAGAAAGAGAGGAATTTGAGGAGGATGTGTACCAGACACTATCCAAAGAAAGTCAACAAGCCCTTCGAGTATGAAAACTCTGCAACAGCGAGTATGTTCTTCACCAACAGAACATAAGCTCAGTCGAAGAAGCAAACAATAAAGAAAAGGTTGCGCAGAGTCAGGTCAAGATCAAAAGGAAGAGTTCTACAATAGTGGCGTTTGGGACACAGTATGCGGGGCGCAGAAAGCTTTTTGTACAAAGAGAAACGCGGGGGAGAAAGACTGATGAATGGGCTATATCAAGTTTAAAGCTGGGGAGGAAAATACCTCAGACTTTCTAAACAAAAGCCAAGACTATTGACGACAGAAACCACAGGGGACAAGGGGGGATGATGAGAGACAGTACTAAAACATGAGATCTGCGTGGGTGATTCAAGTAGGTCAAAGCTACCACAGTGGAAGCTGAAAACAGGATATCGAGGAAGGTTGTAAGCCAAGACTGAGAACAAGTGCTCCACTACCGCCGCGGAACATGATCGTAGAAGGAAGACAGGCGACCTCGGAGAAAGAATACACGCCACCTGCCATTGTGTCAGGCGCTTTTCCCGCTCCGAGAGTGGAAGCTGCGGGATTTCTGATCCCGATGGCGATATCCAGCTGAATCGTCCACGTTTACGACGATTTGCGCTAATCTTGAGGCTGAGATGCTTACGACGATAGATGATCTCTTCTAACACGTAATGTTTTTAATGAGCCTCAGCATTTAACAACAAGATTAAAAAAAGAAACAGCTACCGTTCAGATAAAGAAGGTCGGCAGGGCAAAAGAAAAGAGAACGGGGGATAGGGAGACACAGGCCGCTTCACTGTCGTAAGCCCCAAACGGTGGCCAAGTGCACCAAGACCTTGGCTGTAAGAATGATTCGGTCAAAGCGAATCATCACCATATTATTGAATGGCCAAGTCACCTGGCCAAGATATTACAAAGGGGGCGGCTTTCTTGGCTCGAGGTTGGAGGAGTATTGAGATTGGCGCTTGGCGCTTGGCGGCTACTTGGCGTTTAAGGTTATTTGTTAAGCATGCTCGCTTTATGCTTAAATAGAGTGGGTGCTACTGGCCAAGCGTGGGGCTGGTGGTACCGCCAAGCAGAGCCGCCAAGAATATGAGGGCGACAGGTGATGAAAAGTCGGGAGACGGGGACACCGGTGAGCTTGGCTGGTGATTTTGGTATCGTGTTTTGTCGGATGCTGGGGAAGGGAAGGTGAGCGGCGGGTTTTGTTGCATGAGTTGTTGGACTAAGTTATGGTGATACCGATGAATGAAGGTTACGAGGATTATGGACGGTGATACAAATTGCCGATGGTGTTGCAGACTGATTTGGTATGCTATTGATAGAATTCCAGATACGCCCTAGATACTCACAAGATAACAGAAATCCTTTACTGATGGAATCAGGTAATCTGTCTTTGTCTTCCTGATGATCAGTGACTCAGAATTTTCAAGACAAAGGTTCAGGGTAAATGACATCAAAAGCTCCATCAAAGAATGGATAAATCCACCTTTGCCATTCCAAAACCCGCTGATCAAGAATATCATGTTGACATAATTTGAGAGGCAAGACAGGTTGGTCGAAATCTTCTTCAAGGCAATAAACTCTGGCCCGTATATAATTGCCAATCCTGAACGTGAAATTATAGATTTGATCTTCAAAACATAGATGCACTTATTACCAGACGTGGCGGACTAAAAAGCGGGATGTTGCTGATCGGCACTTCCGCTCCGCTCAGCGCGAGTTGAATCATCGCGTAAACATATCCGCGGAGTCAAGGCTACTGAGTTCGCGGGAAGGAAAGATAAGCAACTGATAAGAGGAATCCGAGAGACGATGGTTCCGCTCTTATCCCGCTGGGTCATCTTTATCGATAATCTTGCCAAGAAATGATTGTTTTATCTAATCAATAATTTCCTGAGACAACCTTATCTGGTGAGAGCTGCTTGGTAAACTTACTCTATTTTGAAGCCTGGAGCTTTGGTCAAGATAGCGTTTCTTGACCTTGCAGATTGAAGTTCACTATGCTGTGCATTTATCGCGCGCCTCAACGGCACAAAATGGTACACTAAGTAAATATTGATGTTTTCTTCTATAGATAAGAGCGTGCCGTGGGGGCGGTGCGGTACCTTTCGGCGGGCGGCGGAGGCTTGGCCCTCTGCGGCCTGGCGGTGTAGTTTCTCATTGCCGGCGGGTGGTTGGGGGGGCTGTGCTTCTCTCTCAAGTCAACGCAGGACAAAATTACGCTCAGCCTCGCCATAATCACGCGTAGTAATAGCTCTTGGAGGAGTTGTAGGAGAGAAATTCTCAAAGTTGCACGTGACTACAATATACTTTTACTGAGCAACTTGACGAAAGCGAGATCCCGAACCTCCCATATAACTTTCCTTCCACTGAATTCCATCGCGAAAACAGGGCTACTTCGTCGTTGAATAAACAACTGCGCTTTATTGGCTGCGGTTTTTCTATGCAAGTTAATACTGGACTGGGCGAGTGAGACCCCGAGGGGCGGTTTGAGGACTCTTGATGTATTTTTGAGCTGTCCTTTGCGGTTTGATCGCATCGTGCGTGTAAACCTTGACCAATGAATTCTTCACGCGAGGAGAGAGCTAATAAATGGAGCGGCATGCGTTTTTTTTCCGCCATGGCAGTGTCTTACCCCTCTATTTCACGATGTCAAATAAAGTTATCAGATCTCTGCATCTATCTCATTGGAAGATCTAGGTTAAACCTCAGCAATGCATCGCCACATCCGTTTTTGTATACGTGTCAAGGTGATTTGTCTCGTTGAGCTCAAGGAAGATTATCAAGCCAGATCTCCAATTAGTACCGAGTTTGTGCGCCACTGGCTGGGCACATAGAACGTCTGCGATTATCATGGACACAAAGGGGGGAAGACTTGAAATGATGGAGCCCGGTAGCAAAAGTACATGCTGGAAAGGGCATTAACAAAGGCTTTAATCTTGCGCAGCTGGGAGGGCCATGCATGTTTGGATATCTGTAATCGCAATTTTGCCATTAAAGTGTCATACTAAGGCCCTTACAATTTTGTACTCTGTTACAGAATCTCAACTCACCAAGGTCCTGCAGCGCCAGCGCAAGCGAGAATGAGATCTCAAGTGAGAATCATAATTATATGTGTACCAAAAAACTCTTCTCTGTAATTCAGTATTTTTTGCATCACTACCAGGTTGGCTAAGTCTCTACCGAGCAACTATGCGTAAAGTCACGCCTATTACAACAAATGCAAAGACTACTATCTTCGCCGGGGGTCACTCAAAGCAAGATAGTACATCTTGAAGCCCTTATCATCTTCCTTCAGGGCTTCACACTTTTTGTCGCTTTCTATTGGACCTACAGCCTTACCCAGCTTGTTTGGTACCAACCTTGTTCCTCTTGTATTAACGGACACGCAACCAAGTCTCGAATTTGCCACTGCACCAATCTCTTTGTAAAGAATACGTATCTTATGGAACTGCAACAAATAATCCTACTTAAAGCCCTGCTTCGTGCCCTTCACCAAGGGGAAAAGCACAGAATCCTGTCTTCTTAAAGTACTCTCCCAGTCTCATCTTCCCACCCCCAAAGACATTCCCATTCCCATTCCCAAACACAACCCTACCCAAGCATCTCAAGTAAGCTTCACACTACCTGAAGATGCATTCCCAACTCCTCTCCCAGGTCCTTCTCGTCCTCGGGCTCCTAGGTTGCATAGTTGCTGCAGTCCCCGACTGCAAAAATACCAACATCCAGTTGCTCGAGGAGAAGGACCGTTTCCCAGCTGTCCATCAAGCCGACTGGATCTGCCCCAGTGGAATCCCCAAGCCTCGTTACCATAACGGCAAATGGCCCACGCCCGAGCAGGAAGCCCACGCCAAAGCACTCATTGGTCCTGTCGTCAAGACAGATGCTTGCGGGTGGAAGGCTGACGGTCACATCTGCAAAGCCGCTCAGAACACTGATATCACCCTCGATCTCGTCGCGGTAAGGCCTCTCACCATCAAGGTCAAGATCAATAACTATGGCGCTTACCCGATCACCTTCTGGAAGAAGTACTCTCCTCTCAGCGAATCTGCTTTCGAACAGGGTTACTTCAAGATCACCCAAGGTGAACAGTTCGCTGTCCCTCACGCACCCTCCCATCCAGAGGGGTACCGACCGGATGATCCAACTGAGCTCGCTGTTATCAATCCTTGCGAGGCTTTGGAGCAAGACATCGTCCTGACGGATCCGAACCATATTTGGCATCAGATGGCGAAGACAGGTCGTGCCATCAAGATCAGTATGTCTGGAAGGTGGAATGGCTTTTGGGCTACGAGTGCCCCTGAGGTTATGAAGAGTGATCTTGGTTGTTCGTGCAAGGGTATCTGGAATAGTCTGGGTATGACTTGGTCTGCATGGAATAGCTTGACATTGCGCTTTCCTGAGGACCACTACGTCTCCTCAGATCAGACAAATACCTGGGAATACGACAAGGCAGAGACATCAGCTGAAACTCCTACGTCATATGTCTCTGATACACCAGAGTATGAAGCTGAGCCTGAAACAAATCCAGGTACTGAGCCGCCGGTATCCATCAGTTCAGAGGGGTCAGCTAGTGAGGAAGCGAGTTTGGCAAGTGCCTCGCAGTCCGACACGGCACAGGTCTCGACTACGCCAGCACCATCTACCACTCCAGAAGAGATAGCTGAGGAGGAAACAAATGCGACAACTGCCACGTCAACCTGGGCAACAATGGCTTCTACTACTGCTCAGCCAGTATTTGCCCGTTCAGCAGAGGGGGCTAGAGGCAGACCTAGTTGTAGAAGCAGACCGGGTGGTACAAGTAGACAGGGTTATAGAGGTACATCGGGCTATGTAGGTCCTCCGACACATCCGATGCCGAGGGACACTACCGACTGACGAGAGTCCCGCTGGCCCTAATTGCTAAAGGAATCAGTAGAAGGGCGGAAGATAGCAAGGTTAAAAGAAGAAAGTTAAATAGCTAGAGTATGACATCCTGAGATAAGTAAAAGTCAGGAATGCGAAATACGAAAGTTTAGAATACGACTACAGGAGACAGAAAATCAAATTTTGTTTTTATTTACATGATATCTTACGCTTTCAAAATATTGAACTGCAGTATGAAGTTAATTCTTACAACGAATAGCTATCAAGCGAAATTGTTGGTGTAGCAATGCCAGAGCGATGGTTAGACAAAAGTTTAAATCAGAGCCCAACGAGAGGCTGTCTCGAAATCATTCAACCAAAAGCTTGTTCCTTCTCTTCAGTCTTCTTGTCGCGCGAAGAGCAACATCGCAAAGTCAAGACTACGAGAAACGAAAGCTAAGTCCATTTAGGATACAATTATCGGTTACACTATAGTTTTTGCACATCTATAGACTGCAAGTAATAGAAAAATACTACCTAACTCCATACCTAGTTGAGCGTATCGAGCTTTTCCCAGGCCTGTAACTAAACAATATATATTCTCGCAACTACGACTATTCGAAAGTAACTATCATTTATACAAACCCACGATGGCACTCAAATCAATGCATCAAGTAGTCTTTACCTCGTAGATATTCCTATAAATATCACGTCTCCCCCCGGGTTTGAGAAGAAAAGAACTTAATCCTTTATCCAACACACAACACTCTCACACTTACACTCACCTCCACCTCCACCTCCACCTCCACCTTCACAAAGACAATCAACAACTCAAGTCTAACTTAACACCCCAAGCTATCATTCAAGATGCAGTTCTCCTCCAAGACTATGTTAGCCCTTGGCCTTCTCGGCTCTCTTGCCTCCTCCTCCCGCGTCCCTACACCATCTTTTGTCACCTCTACCATCTCCGAAACATCTCTCGTCCCTCATGCTACCCATCATGTCGGCCATCACTGTACACACTATACAACCCATAAAGGTGGCCATCGTTGTACCCATCATGCTACCCATAAGTGCGGTCCTCATTGTACCCATCATGCCAAGCACGACTACGTCGGACACTCCGACAACGAGAAAGTCCTCGCCTTGCAGCACGGGATGGCCATGGAATTAGTCCCCGTCAGCGATGTCTGCACCTGTCACGAGTACTGCGAGAAAGACATCCAGAACAAGAAGTTCCTCAGCGGCGATCTCAACAAAGCCCTCAAGAACGTCACCGTGTCCATGGAGCAAGTCGAGGCCTCTCCCCTCACCATCAGGGTCACGGTCACCAACAACAGCACCGGTCCCATCACCTTCTGGAAGGACTTGTTTCCTCTGAGTAGTTATGCCCTCGACCTCGGCTACTTTCACGTTCAGAGCGGTATCGAGGGTGTCAAGTTCGGCGAGCGCACTCGTGCCGAGGCCCACGGCTACCGACCGGACTCGTACAGCGACCTCATCGAGGTCGACGCTGGCGCGTGGGCGCGTACAAACATCACGCTTCCCCGGGACACGGACACTCCTGAGGCTGAGACCTGGCTCAAAATGCTCGAGATGGGCGGCAACACGACGGTCAGGATGTCCGGAAACTGGTATGGCATCTGGGCGGCTAGCAAGGAAAAGGTCATGGCGACCGATATGGAGTACAGCCAGTATGGCTTTAACTTCTGGAATGACCTCTATATTCCTTGGGAGGCGACATTCTCTGAGGAGTCTGCCAAGTACTCTCCTGTCTGGGGCATGGGCCTTGATCTGGAGTAGACCTTTCTTGCAGCATGGGAGAAGAATGGTTTGATTGGCCGAATACGGTAATCAACCTGGTATCTCTCCCAAGACGCGTTGCAACCATAAGGAGTAACTACTTCCGGCCAACGTGTGTATTATATTTCTCTTTTGCTTGGCACCAGATAAGTTCAAGGCGATGCAAATCCCAGCGTTTGCCATCATGGCGGAAGCCAGGCCTATGTTTTCTGAAACTCAAAAATAGAAAATGGATGAAATCGGACCAAGGATACAACTGTCGGAATGTATTCAGATATCAATACCACTTTCTCCACCAAAGTCTTTAATGCCAAACGGATAAAAGGGATGTTAGTGGTGATGATGGCGGCGGCCCATAGAGACACAGCTAGCTGTGTCTCTAAGATATCGTTATGTAAGCATGATCTATATAAGTGAGTATGTATTGTGAGGCTATTCATAACTGATTTATTGTATTTCTAGCTATATAATGCATCTCGTGATAGATATAATATGACTCATGCTTCCTCTTGTGCAGCAGATAATATACCATCATTAGTATCAACATAATAAATCAGAACATGCTTTCAGGTATATAACCTAAGTATTCTTCAGCTATTATAGCAACTATTTCTCTTATATTAAGCATCTATAATACCTAAATAGTATAAATAGTTATTATAAACCCTAATAACTACTATCATTAAAACCCTCCTCTCTTTATTATTTAAACTGATAATTTAGTAATGCCTATAACTTCTGCTCCTCCTATGAACTATATTCTTCAGTCTATCCTCAGTAATAATTAAGCTATCCCTTAATAGCCGGCTCCTATGAATCCTTATAATGATCCCCTTAACCTCTAGATAGACTTCTGGCTTATGCATATAAGGCCTAGTAGTGCCATTAGTGATGCTGCTTTATGGCAATAGAATCCTTAAGCTCTTATTGCTATATAGAATACTTTATACCCTCTATTAAGGCAGCCAGTTAATATAATCTAATAGCTATATAGATATTAAGTTAAGGGAGAGTGGCATATTGATTATTAATATAATTAACTTTAATACTATACTAGAGAGTAACTATAAGTAGATCTTAAGCCTTAATAGAACTATAATATACTTATTAATTATAATTAGCATTATTATAGCTAGCAGCTTATAGTTCTTAAAGTTAATTAGCTTACCTTAATAATAAGTATAACTATTTATTAATTTATTATTTAAGCTTTTTAAAATATAAAGATATTAATTATTTATATAAATTAATATAAAAATATATAATAGATTTAATAAAAAAGGCATTAAGTTAAGGGCATAATATAGTTTTTTATAATTTTATTTAATTAATAATATAAAAAAATTTATATTTAATATAGAAATTATTATAACTTAAAGAAAATCCTATAAATTAACCTTATAATATAATATATATAGTATTTTAAAATAGCCCTTTTTTTAAGCTTTTAAATAGTATATATAATATATCTATTAAGTAACTATAACTCAATTTAAATATAGCAGTTTTAAGTTCAGTATATCTATTGCTAATCCTTATGATCCCGGGCTGCCGCCTTCCACATATAATCAGGTCCACAATAAGTCATAAATCGCCATGCCTTTAGCTCCTCTTCAATCTGCTTATTCACCTATTCATTCTCAGCTTCATTAAAGTCAAGATAGGCCATTATTTCCTCCTTAGTCCAGCCTTAAACACTTCTTCCTATCCTATATTGAGGACCTATTTCCTTATAATTAAGGCATTAGTTATATTTAGCCTTAATATAACGCTGAGGTAGCTTTATAGCCTTACGGTACTATTGGTTGGTCTTTAATGCCCCCTGAGGCTATATAGTATACTATGCCTCTTAATCTGCTTTATAGCGTCAATAGATAGCATAAGCATCATCATAATCTAATTTATTAGCCTCACTTTATGCAGTAGCTGTTAAAGGTCTAGCTACTGAGGAAGTTATAGTTATAGTTATTATCTTAATTATTATCTCTATTATAGTCTCTATTGCTGTATATATTCTAGAGCTAGCTAGGGATAATAAGCATGTTATTAATCTCAATACTGTATATATTACAGTATAAACAGTTATAGAAGTCTAAGTAGGAGCTATAGTTATTAAGGCCTAAGTTAAAGCCTTAGTTAGAGTCTATAAAATATGCTCTTAGCATAAAGGGTATACTTTTAACTTTATTTTATAACTTAATTAATAATATTTTAAGCATATTAATAGTGCTTAAGGTTATATTATATTCTTAACTGCCTTAAATGCATAAAGCTCTTATTATATATTTATTATAGATAATATCAATATAGCCTAAAGTCAGTCTATCTATATAGAAGGCTCTATAAGAAGTTAAGGGTTTTTAATACACTGAATTCATTAATGTAAGTAAAAATAATATATTTATAATAATTAACTTTAATATAATAAGGGCTTAATTAAATAAGTATATAATAGACTAAAGATATAATTAAAAGTGCTTATATAAGCCAGAAGTTAATATAATAATTAAGCTTATTAATTATTAACTAGCTAAAGAGCCTTATATAATATTTAACTATAGATATTGCTATATAATAACTTAAATAGCTTTAAAGGGAAGTTAGCTTATTATTTTACTTAATTACTCTTAAGCTTAGCTATTTAATTTATTATAACTAGCTTAATATATCTTTAGGCATTAAATAGATTAAGTTAAGAGGTCTTAAAATATAACTTAATAAGTTAATAAATACCTTTATATTATAATATAATAACGTGGTTGATAAGCGAGTGACCCAGACATCCCTCACCTTACAACATTTCTATTTAACTAGATACATCTTAACCACTAAGCATACCACAATAATTAAATAAAGCTAGAATCCTTCTTGCCCTTCAGGCCCTTCAAAATGACCTAAAATTAAGTATATAATAGGCAGCAACTAGATATAAGGTCTACTACCATACCTTATAATGCCGCCAAAATGGCATTTAATTGCAATGCAATTCTATCCTAAATTCGCGAAGACTATCTAATCTAGAGGAATAGATAATAGTCTAATTTATCCTTGACCTAGATTCGCGAGGATTTCCCTCGCGATTGCGTTTTGTGGAAGAAATGGCCAATTCTCTGCTTATAGACCGCGACGCGTCACCTGTTGGCAAGCGCT